>JALPQI010022268.1:0-13836 GCA_025490895.1 Thaumatotibia leucotreta
GTTGCTTAACTGAGTACTGTATTAAGTAAGTTTACTTTGTTTATGTCAAGTCTGAACTACCGCGAACTCCGAAGTTCGTAAATTTCAGGGTTTTCTCTCTGTCACTTCAACGAAGGTGTCATTAGAGTGACAGAGAAAAATCCCTGATAATCCCGAGACGCGTACAAAAAGAAAATTTGTAACTTGTGTCGATTTAAAACACTCCCTTCTCTCGTGTTTTAAAACATTGCCACTCGTTTTGTAAGGCCTCTCGCGGGGCCGCTGTTCTAAAACTATTGACATCATCCATAGGGGTCAGAACTATGGGTGCAAAACATTAACAAAACTTTAAATTTGACATAATGGGAACACTTTAGCCAAGAAAAATATGAATATTATTGAAAAATCTGTATCCAATTTTATTTCCTATCTCGGAAAAAAAAATCGTCCCTGGTGAAACTATCAAAATACTCCTATGGGGCCCATTTTGAGTACCTATCAAAAGTTCACAGATAATCCCGTTGAATCCCCCGATCCATTAATTTTGGCCTGTATAGTTTTTTTATATCGTGTTTTTTTCAAAAAAATCAACTAAAGAAATCCCTGATCTGCATCCCTTTCTTTAATTTATGTGAAAAATAAAAGAAATGTATTAATTAATTTATTAAAACTTTATTGCACGAGAGAAAATCTTAACGTACAAAAGGCGAACTTAATGCCAAGGGCATTCTCTACCAACCGTCCGTCTAAATCCGTCAACCTTAAGGCAAAGCAGAGAAGGGGCGGTGCTATCTAGGGTGTAGTGTAGTTTAAACTACAATTTATATTGTTACTGAAATGAATGAAATGAAATCATAAAGTTATCTCTTTCAACTGGGCGTCGTTTCATTTTTTGTCTCAATAAAGAATATTTCTTGACTTCATGTTTTAATGATTACATGGCTGCTGGAGAGTTCATAGCTCTCTATTAAACCACTGCACTATTTCATTTCCATCTAATTGGCATAACGACGCCGTTTGCGGTAATGGTTTGTTTCATCTAAATATTACAGCCAAAACACATTTTAACAACAGCGCTACCACGAATTGCTCATAGAGTCTACTGTCTGTGTGTGTTTATCATACTATCGCCGTCAGTTTACGTTCTATCCCGCTCGTACTTGTATATTGGAAAGAGCGAGAGGGAAATAAAGTCCGCGTTAATTTCACCTCATGATAAGCAAGCACACGGTATTCAGAGGGCCTAGTGTAGGTAATAACTTATAAAAAAACGTCTCGATCGCGTTTACGTTTTCATCGTCATTTGTTTGAAATAGCGATGAAAAACGTAAACGCGATCGAGACGTTTTTTATAAGTTATTGACATAGATATATCAAAGAGAGAGAGATTTGTAACGAAGCGAAATCGTAATGAGTATAATGTGTAATGGCTCTCAGGAGGCTGATCGTCTTTCGGTAATATTTGGTAATATTTTCCCAACCATCGACGACGGTAAGCGACTCTATAAGTTGGATCGAGAGACCGATATCGGAACTCCCTCTCGCATGTACTTGTATGGTTTCTCGCCTCACCGGTCGCCTACCAATATCGTGGGGCCAAGGCGTTAGGAAAATCTAGATTTTTATTTCAGTAGTAGATTTTTTCTCTCTCTTGATAATGTCAGACGATTCGAAAATGCTTATTAATAAGCTTACTTGAATAAAGAATAGTTTGACTTTGACTTTGACTTTAGATATTCGATTTTCGTGCAAGTAAAACGTTCGAGTCTTAAAGTCTCAGATTGAGCGTTTTTCGCAACATTACTTGGGTAGATATTCGATCTCCGTGCAGGTAAAAATAGTCCTAGCAAACGCTCTCTGTAAACAGTTCTATCCAGGGCATATTGACACAACATTTCGTATACACTGCTTGTTTTCGTACCCGAGAGCTGAATGCGAACTGTCTAGTTATATTACTCTCGTATTTGGGACGTTCTTATTTTTCACCGACGGTATTTTTCTATATTTATTTAATTTTCAGCGAAGCAAAAACGAATTTCGTAAATTTCGAGGATTTGTCTCTCTCACTCTAATGACGCCTTTCTTTGAGTGACAGAGAAAAATCCTCGAAATTAACGAATTTCGATTTTCGCGGTAGTAGGCCAGATTTCTGAATACACGTTGTCACTTTATGAAGCAGTTTATCGAAATGGGCAATGGTACAGTGTATGGCCTTTAACACGGGAGAGAGATGAAATGAGTGATTGTTAAGTACCGAGATACTGTTATTCAAAGTTAGCCTAAGTACTGTATCTTGGTATCACGATATCGTAGCTTGTCAGTCGCAAGACATCTTGATAGTATACCAGGTATTTAGTCAAAATAATTATTTTGTTTTTATTTTTACACTAATTTCTTAAATCTTTTGGTACATTTTTCAAAGTTATCATTTTCGAAACTTGAAAGTTATTGATAAGTTTTAAGTCCAGTAAAAGAACCCATAATAAATATTCCAAGAAACACACAAAATATATATATTTTATAACATTACAATATAAGCGGTGGTGGCTCAGTGGTTTAGACGTTTGACTTTCAATTCGGAGGTCGTGGGTTCAAATCCTGGCTCGTACCAATGAGTTTTTCCGAAACTTATGTACAGAATATCAGATGATATTTACCATTAGCTTTCGGTGAAGGAAAACATTGTGAGGAAACCTGCATACACCCGCAAAGAAATTCGAAGCTGTATGTGAAGTTCCCAACCCGCTTAGGGCCAGCGTGAGGACTATAGCCCAATCCCTCTCATATAATTATGAGAGGAGGCCTGTGCCCAGCAGTGGGACATTATATAGGCATAAATATTATAATATTAACATTACAATATGTGGAAATGATTGTTTTTGTAATAATGCACCGTTTAAATTTTCACCCCGGAATAATCATTCGATATTTATTGAGTCGTCACCAGGTTAAGGACACGTTTTTTTTAGAAAAACATATTCATAATAGAGATAAAGGGACAAGCTACTTTATTGTTGGTGAAAAATAAGAACGACCCATTTACCTACGCTCTTCCAGGTGCATTTAGTGGAAAAAGGTGGGAATGGTCGGGGTAATGGGAAAGGTTCTTCTCTTTCATTCATATAACGCCTTTATTAGAGTGATAAAGACAAATGCTTTTAATGTGCGATTTTCGATGTATGCGGTATACCCTTTAATGTCATGTGATATTATAACAATGCTTGCGCGGAATGTTAAGTAGTCTATCATAGACGTGTAAAGAATAGACATTGCATGTAATAGGCACCTTCTGGGCGAACTAACTCCATCGTAGGCCGCGTCTCTGCCCTCGGCTAGTCTGTGGCCATTTCAAATAAAAAAAAATCTTCTCTGATTCGTATTGTTACGTTCGTGGGGTGGGTTTTCTATAGAAAATGTATAAATAAGCCACTAATTAAAACTGACACTTTAATTACTAGTTAAAATAACAAACACCAAACTAAAACACTGATCACACACTTAACACTTCACAAACTCGCAGTTAGATCGCAGTCTTCGCTCTGATGTTAGCTCTTCGCTGTCTCGATAGAAACTCCTCCCGGCCGGGTCATGCTGTGTATTTATACCAGCCACTCAAATCTACAAAGTACGAGAAGATTCGACTCTAGAAAGTTCCCGAGTTAGGTGCGCGAACATTCTAGAGTATCGCTGTCTCTTTCTACAGGTTTCTCTTTCACACCCGTCCAGAATGTTCTCTCTATAGCTGTCTCGTTCACATCTTTCCAGAACATTCTTTCGTGCTGTCTCTATCTAATAGTGCTTTCTCTTTCACTCCTATGGGAAATTTAGCTATATACCGATTTGTACTTGAGAGGCCCAAAAGGGGTCCTGAAAACGCCTGAAAACGGGTTTTCAGGTTATTGCGCCATACGATAGAGGGTATCCTGAAACGGCCTGAAAACATGTTTCAGGCGCCTGAAAACGACGGTATCTGGGGTGAATATTTGATTTTGTAGTATGTGAAAGAGGACCTTCTGAAACGGCCTGAAAACGCATTTCAGCCTGCTGAAAATGCTTCTAACGTGTCTAAAATCACATTTGTAATTTTTATCATGCCACCGGCGTAACAGTATGATATACAAATCGTATTCATATTGTATAACATCTATGAAGGGTCCACGGAAAGAATGTCCATGTCTTGCCAATTCAAATTATAGAAGGAAAAACCACCTTACTTTTAACAGAACAAGGTGCAAATTTGCCCTGATTTTTTTAAGCTTTGGACATTTTTTTCCGTGGACCCTTCATATTGTAATTCTTTAAAATTCTCGTTATACAGGGCAGGACAGAATCTTTCTCCCTTTCGTGTCACACTTTCAGCCTATTTAAGTCCACTGCATGCTGGACGTAGGCCTCTCCTGCTAGCTACACTTATGGACGCATTAGAATTCCCATCATCAATGTTCAATATGGTCAATGACAGTTTAATCCCTTAGCCGAATGTTACGACATCCACGGGCCGAGTTGGGGTGACAAATGTATTCTTACTGCCGTCACCACATGGCACATACCACCATACGGATACTTTATACGTCCGTATTTAATACACAATGTTTTATACAAATATATGTGGTACGTATTATTTATACAAACCTTTTTTTTGTATAACAATTTATTTCTGTATTAAGTGCAATTTATAATTATTACTTTAGATTTAATTATTACTTATGTTATACCTTTTATATGCACAATTTGTACCGTTTAATAAACAACTTTTATTTATAATTTTATTATTTAAAAAACGTATAAATGTATAAAAAAATTAAAAAAGAGCACAAAACCATACTTAAAACTAAAATACCTACTAATAACTAACTTAAACTACAACATCCCCCAATTCACTTCCCTGTAGAAGAGTGCCCATAACATTGGCTACTGTTTTACATAAATTTATGTGGATAATTACAGTTATTCTGGCTAGCAGGAAGAATACGTTAGTCACCGCCCCCAACTCTCCGCGGGTGTCGTAAGAGTCGACTAAGGGATTGAAGTGTCGCTGACCTTTATTTGATATAAGATTGACGATGGGCAGCAGCGTCATCATAGTGGACACATTACTGCGATCGCCAATCCGCTTGCCCAGCATGGCGATAGGAGAGGCCTACGTTCAGCAGTGGTCTGAGATAGGCTGATGTAATTAAAATTCTAATTATAAAACAATTAGCCGAGAAAAACGTATAGTCAAGGAAGTGAAACGATTCCACCGAATTAATCTCCTAATCTGACGCCAATCTCCCCCAGAATTTATTTTTAATTTCGCCATCAAAGTTTTCACTCCACGAGCCTAACGAATTATTGTGGACAATTCCAACTTCGTAATAATTAATCTGATTTAAATTGATTTATCTTCAAATGTTATTGAAAATGTTCTGAAACATGTCGGGCTATGCTCGGTATAGGGTTCCGTGATTGTTCAAAAACGGCTGGGCCGATTATTTTCGTATATGATTATTAATAGTTTTGTTTTAAAGTATAAATATAAGCTCACTATTCATATTTTTAGGGTTCCGTAGCCAAAATGGCAAAAACGGAACCCTTATAGATTCGTCATGTTCGTCTGTCCGTCTGTCCGTCTGTCCGTCTGTCACAGCCGATTTACTCGAAAACTGTAAATGCTACAGTAACGAAATTTGGTGAGAATATGTGTTGTATGAACCGCTACAGGATTATGATACTAAATTGTAAAAAAAACCATTGGGGTGGGGGCCCTCCATACATGTAACTGAGAGATAGGTTTTTTTTTTTAGTTTTACATAAGCGTGTGGGGTATTAATAGAAAGGTCTTTGAAAATGATATGAAGGTTTATACATCACATTTTTATTTAAGCAAATCGTTTTCGGGATATCAGCTCTCAAAGTCTGAAAAATGTGTCCCCCCCTCTATTTTTTAAACTACGCGATATAAAATTCTGAAAAAAATATATGTTATGCAAATTAATAAACTCTATCAACGATTTTTGGTTTGATTAAATTATCTCCTATAGTTTTTGAGGTAGGTTGATTTAACTGTATTTTTTTAATAATAAATTGATAATGGTACGGAACCCTTTGCGCGCGAGTTCGACTCGCACTTGGCCGGTTTTTTTTTCATAGTTTTTGGACCCACGGATCAAAAGTCGAAGGTAGGAGACCATCTTTTTTATTGAATTAAAAGAAAAACATTTTTGTGACCCTAATTTTAAAAGACCACAAAAAAAAGAAAAGAGAGTTAAATTAAAAATGATCCCATTTTTACGTGAACCCTTCTATTTTGGTTCACGTAAAAATGGGATCATGTTTTTCTATATTTTATTCTAACACTTTATCGGCGTGATTAATGTATATACTTGTACCAAATTGCAAATATCTGGTACTAACTGAGCATTGCTGCGGACATACAGACGGACATGGCGACACTATAAGAGTAGGTAGTTTACTACGGAATTCTAAAATGACCTAGTTCATTAACCAAGATGGGATTCAAACTAGCGTTGAAAATGTCGGAAAAAATCAATTTAATACACAATGTTTTATACAAATATATGTGGTACGTATTATTTATACAAACCTTTTTTTTGTATAACAATTTATTTCTGTATTAAGTGCAATTTATAATTATTACTTTAGATTTAATTATTACTTATGTTATACCTTTTATATGCACAATTTGTACCGTTTAATAAACAACTTTTATTTATAATTTTATTATTTAAAAAACGTATAAATGTATAAAAAAATTAAAAAAGAGCACAAAACCATACTTAAAACTAAAATACCTACTAATAACTAACTTAAACTACAACATCCCCCAATTCACTTCCCTGTAGAAGAGTGCCCATAACATTGGCTACTGTTTTACATAAATTTATGTGGATAATTACAGTTATTCTGGCTAGCAGGAAGAATACGTTAGTCACCGCCCCCAACTCTCCGCGGGTGTCGTAAGAGTCGACTAAGGGATTGAAGTGTCGCTGACCTTTATTTGATATAAGATTGACGATGGGCAGCAGCGTCATCATAGTGGACACATTACTGCGATCGCCAATCCGCTTGCCCAGCATGGCGATAGGAGAGGCCTACGTTCAGCAGTGGTCTGAGATAGGCTGATGTAATTAAAATTCTAATTATAAAACAATTAGCCGAGAAAAACGTATAGTCAAGGAAGTGAAACGATTCCACCGAATTAATCTCCTAATCTGACGCCAATCTCCCCCAGAATTTATTTTTAATTTCGCCATCAAAGTTTTCACTCCACGAGCCTAACGAATTATTGTGGACAATTCCAACTTCGTAATAATTAATCTGATTTAAATTGATTTATCTTCAAATGTTATTGAAAATGTTCTGAAACATGTCGGGCTATGCTCGGTATAGGGTTCCGTGATTGTTCAAAAACGGCTGGGCCGATTATTTTCGTATATGATTATTAATAGTTTTGTTTTAAAGTATAAATATAAGCTCACTATTCATATTTTTAGGGTTCCGTAGCCAAAATGGCAAAAACGGAACCCTTATAGATTCGTCATGTTCGTCTGTCCGTCTGTCCGTCTGTCCGTCTGTCACAGCCGATTTACTCGAAAACTGTAAATGCTACAGTAACGAAATTTGGTGAGAATATGTGTTGTATGAACCGCTACAGGATTATGATACTAAATTGTAAAAAAAACCATTGGGGTGGGGGCCCTCCATACATGTAACTGAGAGATAGGTTTTTTTTTTTAGTTTTACATAAGCGTGTGGGGTATTAATAGAAAGGTCTTTGAAAATGATATGAAGGTTTATACATCACATTTTTATTTAAGCAAATCGTTTTCGGGATATCAGCTCTCAAAGTCTGAAAAATGTGTCCCCCCCCTCTATTTTTTAAACTACGCGATATAAAATTCTGAAAAAAATATATGTTATGCAAATTAATAAACTCTATCAACGATTTTTGGTTTGATTAAATTATCTCCTATAGTTTTTGAGGTAGGTTGATTTAACTGTATTTTTTTAATAATAAATTGATAATGGTACGGAACCCTTTGCGCGCGAGTTCGACTCGCACTTGGCCGGTTTTTTTTTCATAGTTTTTGGACCCACGGATCAAAAGTCGAAGGTAGGAGACCATCTTTTTTATTGAATTAAAAGAAAAACATTTTTGTGACCCTAATTTTAAAAGACCACAAAAAAAAGAAAAGAGAGTTAAATTAAAAATGATCCCATTTTTACGTGAACCCTTCTATTTTGGTTCACGTAAAAATGGGATCATGTTTTTCTATATTTTATTCTAACACTTTATCGGCGTGATTAATGTATATACTTGTACCAAATTGCAAATATCTGGTACTAACTGAGCATTGCTGCGGACATACAGACGGACATGGCGACACTATAAGAGTAGGTAGTTTACTACGGAATTCTAAAATGACCTAGTTCATTAACCAAGATGGGATTCAAACTAGCGTTGAAAATGTCGGAAAAAATCAAATGGGTTTTTTTCGGGAATATATGAACATTTTGTTTTTTTCCGTTTTTTTCGGGTTTTTACAGAAATAATCAATGTCACTGTCACTGTCACTCCTTGCCATCTATTTCAATTGACTTTTCTTCGATGACATTGCTTTATCCTGGTAAAAGTGAAAATTAGATCTAATTTTCATTGGTTTAGAGTTGAAAATTATAGTGGAAAATATCATTGATTTTTTCGAAAAAATCCGGAAAAAAACAAGCTGTTTGGAAAGAATCGGGATTTAATCCGGACATTTTCAACGCTAATTCAAACTCACGTATAACGTCTTATGAAGTTCATGTGGCCGAATGGTTCAAATCCTACCTCGGACATTGCTGAATTAGGTATTTTTAATAGTAGTGGTTTAATAGGGTCGTGTTATTAGACAGCTACCTCTCTCACAACGGTGAGAGCCAGACTCATTCCGAACAAACCAAGGGCAATATTCTTAAATCCAAAACATATCAGAATAAGATGATAAAATTCGAATCTGAATCATTGTTGAAAACTTTCAACAATTTCTGAAAATTGCTTTCATTAGATAATTGGAAATTTGTTGAACATATCTTTACGTCTTATTTTGTTCGAAATCCAAGTGTAGTAAAATATATTATGATAGTAGTACTCGTAGTATGGTGGTAGGTGACAGTATAAATTATGAAACGTTACATTATTTTTACAACCAAAATACACATAATCAATGAAAGATAACATAATTGAGAGACAAATTGGACAAAATTCGTTATCTTTTTTATTTACATAAATAATTAAACATAATGGGACATCTTATACAATTTGTCCCACGTCATCTAGTCCCACGGTAAGCTCAATCAAAGCTTGTGATGTGGGTTACCAGGCGACGATATATATAATAGTTGTATACAATACATCGTCCATTAAATACAAAAGCGACACAAGTCAAAAATTTACTTTTTCCAGGGGAGCTGTTTAAAGATTTTGTATTCGTTTTTTGTTCACAAAATTTTTTTACAGCGTTAATATTATGTGTGTTATATATCAATTTGTAGGTATTTTAACTCTCTTTTGATGTATTTGGTTAATAGAAAGTAATATGTGCTGTGCAAGCTTTTATAAGCGTATACGTCCGTTTTGCATAAAAAATAACATTAACTCTGATATTTTTTTTCTCCATCAAAGGCCACAAATACAAAAAAATAAGCAGTTATTTCATTTAAATCATGCATAAAATCAT
The DNA here is from genome assembly GCA_025490895.1 of Thaumatotibia leucotreta. Classification (NCBI taxonomy): domain Eukaryota; kingdom Metazoa; phylum Arthropoda; class Insecta; order Lepidoptera; family Tortricidae; genus Thaumatotibia; species Thaumatotibia leucotreta. The sequence goes on from JALPQI010022268.1 coordinate 9,702, forward strand.
GTCTTAAATATAGAAATACTGTTTTTTAACAAAACTGAACCAGACAAAACCTTTTTCTTACTGTTTCTTTACTTACATATTGTCAGACCATGTTTATAGGTAAAGTAAACCGGGGTTACTTTGATTAATTTTAACTTTGGTTACATATTTTGATGAATTTAACAGACGTATTAGTTTAAAATTTGGATATAATTATCGGTTTTCTTCAAGAATCAACCTGCTATACAGGGTGGTCCAAACCTTGACGTCAAAAAATTTTTTTTAGATTCCTCACGTCATGGGCTTTCAAAATATACCCCATGTATGTTAGCCGATTTTTTGTAGTTTTCGAGTTATGAATTTTTGAAAAAAAAATTTTGGGAAATTCTGGAATGAAGAAATTTATTAATAAAAAAAAACTTTTAGGTTTTTTAACTAGTTTCTTTTTGTAAAAGTATAACTATAAATAAAACATTTACTGACAAAAAAATTAGCGTCCTCACTTTGATACAAGTAGGATAAAAAAATACAAAATTCAAAATTTTACGCTAAAAACGCATCAAAATAGCATTAATGTACGTAAATAAAAAAAATAAAACATATCCCAAGGATTTTTGTTAATGTAAAGACTGCCCTAGACCTTAAACCTTCGTAAAAGCAAACAAAAAGTGATACTTAATAATGAGGATTTTTCGGAGTAGTCGGTCAAATAAAATTAAAAAAAAACTTCAAAATTTTTAATTTAAAAATAAAGGGAAATTTCGTCTCTTTTGTTGTTCTTTTCAATAAACAAATACAGAAAATACCACGAAAAATCAATTTGTGTAGTAATTCAAGTAATTTTTTACTACTTTAAAATTTTAAGCTTTTTAAGTTTATTTGGCCGACTACTCCGAAAAATCCTCATTATTAAGTATCACTTTTTTTTTGCTTTTACGAAGGTTTAAGGTCTAGGGCAGTCTTTACATTACCAAAAATTTTTGGGATATGTTTTATTCTTTTTATTTACGTACATTAATGCTATTTTGATGCATTTTTAAAGTAAAATTTTGAATTTGGTATTTTTTATCCTACTTGTATCAAAGTGAGGACGCTAATTTTTTGTAGTAATACTTTTACAAAAAGAAAATATTAAAAAAACCCAATAGTTTTTTTTAACAATAAATTTCTTAATTCCAGAATTTCTCAAAAAATTTTTTTTCAAAAATTCATAACTCGAAAACTACAAAAAATCGGCTAACATACATGGGGTATATTCTGATAGCCCATGACGTAGGGAACCTAAAAAAAATTTTTTGACGTCAAGGTTTGGACCACCCTGTATAAAAAAGTGGTGCCTTACGTAAATAAGTATATAATAAATACAACGCGATCAAAGTTATATTGTTGAGAATGGAATTTACTTTGATACCACTTATTTTTACTATAAACCGGAAATAGCCCACCTAAAAGCACGTAACTAATAAAAATCGGATAAGTACATCTTTGGTTATTTGTTTTTTCTATGTGTATTGTATTTGTGGAGTGGTTACTATGATCCCATACTAAATAATCCAAATTGATATGTTTTGACGGTTGACTAGTCTTTCATTAGAATTGATGCAAGAACTTAATTTTTGGCGATGCAAAAGTATATCTTTCAATATTTAATTGCAGAGATAATAAGTCTTTCCTAAAAATCTACTTATGATTAGTAATAATGTACCATTTTTTTTCTAGACGACATGACAGTTTCGCGCTATTACTTGGGTACTACCTATGTAGTGAAGCAATAGGCATGATGACTGTCAAGTCAAATCAACATCTTTTTTCGATTTTTGAAAGATTGAAATACACAAAAGTGACTTCAGGTTTGTATACTACACTTATATTAAATAAAAGTTCTGTACAATAATGACTGCAGTCTATATTTTAGTAATAATTTATTCGAGTATGATGCCGTGCATAATGTCTAATAATTTATTTTAAATACAGTCATCATCCCTATGTTGGCATTCCCAAAAGTGAAAAAATAAATACTACTAATATAAGTTTTTAGATTCGTTAAAACATGCGGGGTTAGATCTATGTTTGTTGTACTTGTATTGTATACAAATAATATAATAGGAAAGTATGACAAATACTTAATAAGCCGAAGTTTATGCCATTATTGTTTCTTCGTAGTCGCAATTATAGGTACACAAAATTCACAGTCATCTTCCACACAATCTCTAATATACTTTTAAGTAAAACGAACACAATACAAAGTAGTACCACCTTTTACAATTACTGTTTTTATAAGATGAAATGTATTTTTTAAGATTTCATGCAAAAGATACTCAATTATTCAGTTTGGTACATTTATGGATTTTAATATTATACTGAATTAAAAACGGTTGTAAATGCAACAATGTTTTTTGAAACGTACTATGAAGTGTACATTTTAGAATCCTAACTGCCACATTCCGTATTGCGGCTCCTTTGTTTATAAAGATACCTAAACCATACATATTTACTTTATTCAAAACAGCATCATATATAAATATGGCTCCTGTGATTGATGCATTCGAATATATTTTTAATTCAAAAAGGTTGCAAATCCTAATACGGCAGTTTTGATGAATGAAAAATCAAATTTAAGAGGATATTTTAAAATTAAAGCTGCCACATTCCGTTTTGCGACTCCTTTTTGTATAAAGAAACATAATATTTACGTATTTATTTTATTCAAAACAGCCACATCTACAAATATGGCACTTTTGCTGACATATTTTTTAACGTAATCACTTACTTCTTCTTCGTTTCATGGCACTTTTTCACAAAAATGGCGTGCGTTTTGGTCGACGATCGAGTCCCAACTGACAAAATGGCAGTTTAGCACTGAAGTTAGTCTCGAAAGAGTGATAGTGCAAAAAGGGCACCTGCATAATTTTGATACTTTCTAACGTCAAATCGACAGGTGTCTTAGTGTCACGTAAAATATTAGTGCTTATAATGTCGTTTTTGCAATAAAATCATTTTTCACGGTTTTTGAGTTGTGTCGCTTTTGTATTTAATGGACGACATATAGATACTTAAGAACAGCCATGAATGCCATAATCAACATACAAATATTTGTGATAATTAAATACATAAACATTACAAACAAGAAAAAAATATTATTTAAGATTAAATCTATTATTTTCAATAAGGTTAAGACTCGTCCAAAGTGGGTGCTTAAGCCGATGAAAATTAATTCTTTAATACGAATATCATACAATATTTCACAATGTATTACGCGAGCAAAAAATGTGCAGAAAAAATATCCTGCATAAGTGCAGTAAAGTATCGCTTTCTGTGCACTAGTTTACCTTTAAAAAGAGCACTTTCTAAAGATATAGTATCAAGTTATAATAATAAAAATTTTATTATTATAACTTGATACTATATCTTTAGAAAGAATACTCTATAAGCTTTTATTTTTTTTTGGGTTATTCCCACCTGTTACCACCAACTTGACACCAGTGGTAACTACTGGGAATTTTTTTCCCACCTGTTACCACCAAAGTACTTAGTGGTAACTACTGGGAAAAATAATTCCCAGTAGTTACCACCAATCACTTTAGTGGTAACTACTGGGAAAAAGAATTCCCCAGTAGTTACCCACCAATCACTTTAGTGGTAACTACTGGGAAAAATAAATCCCAGTTGTTACCACCAAGTACTTTACTAGTAATGTGCTTGTTTTTTAATATAATATACACAAAATACTTTGCCAGTTATTAATAAGGAGCTAATTTTATGAATATTACTTTATTTACAAAATGTCTTATTAACCATCGAATTTTACTAAAAATGAATACATTTTGAAAATATTTTTTAAACTTTTTTTTTTAAATATGTGGTCAGTATTACCTACTCTGAATCTGAACCAAAAATATTAAGAACTAAGTATATTGTATAGGAGCATTTCTATTTTTCTATTTACCCATGTAAGAATTTGTTAACAGATAGTTACATTTTCAATGTGTGTTTATCTGTAGATACATAAAAACATTACGTATACACAGTGTATTATAATTTAATGTGTCCATACTTGCACTTATTTCTTACGTAAGTGAACTGACTTGATTATCACAGGGGCAGGTAAAAAGAGACGACGGGGTGACCGGCTCGTAGAAGGGATAACTTTCATTTT
>JALPQI010022269.1:0-14996 GCA_025490895.1 Thaumatotibia leucotreta
CCTCCCACTCTACGAAATTCGATCGGTACACAAAACGTGATTGGTTGATTTCGTAGAACGGGCGCTAGAACAGCGAATGCTCTTTTTGTTTAAGCGCACCTTTTTTAGTCTTTCCGGTGGACATTACAAAAGTTAAGGGCTATGAGAGTTAATTTTCTTATTATACCCTTATTGTCATTTAAAGGCACTCCTTTCCTATTGAATTGTATGATAAAAATCACGACTACACTCCCACCAGTTGCTTACTATTGGCCACAGGAAAGAGGGGCTCTACAGTTCAGCTGAACACGCACTTTTTCTTTCCTGTGGTCGATAGTTAACAAATAGCCCGTGGACAGGTAGTAATTATATTTACCATACAACGCAATAAAAGGGATAAGAAAAGGTTTTCATAAGACAATCAAGCTTTATAGCCTTTATAGGCCTTAACTTTTAGATTGTCCACCGGAAAGACTCTGAACATGGGTTTGCGTTTGACCCGAATGCTCATTCTATCCTCACTCTATGAAATTCGTTCGTTACACAAAACGTAATTCGTCGAAATTCCTTGATTTCGTAAATTGGAGGATAGAATGAGCATTCGCTGGTTTGGTGTAAATCCACCTTAAGTTTTCCATACACGTAACACACATAGAAACATCACCAGCCTATCTCTTTTCACTGCTGGACGTAGGCCTCTACTATTAACTATGCGTATGTATATATTAACAGTCTTACACATAACAATGTTTTAATAAATTATTAATTCGTTTATAGGTACACAATAACATTAAATACGAATAGTGATTTGCGCAAAATTAATAGAATAACTTTATTTAATACAGAAATCGTACATATGTAAGCTATATATTTTCGAATCCGTCCATATACAACGTGTTTCACCATTCACTGAAAACCACGGACACCCCAACAGAATTTTATTATGTAGGTACCTTTAGTCTAGATAATTTGTTCTCGCATCAGTGTATTTTATGAAATATATTTTTCATTTCTGAATAAAACAAGTAAGTACTTACATACATTTTTCTTACTTTCTATTCCACTACCGCCGTACAAAATGGATGAAAAAATGGTATCTAACAGAATGGTAAAAATTTTCGCCTATTAGGATCAAAAAAGCTCGCGATTCTGAGTGGAAATCAAATTAAAAGTTCCAAATCTAAAAAGTGGGAGGACATTTTTGAAAAAAATTGCCCTAATGTGATGTGTCACATCATCATCAGCCTATGTTAGTCCACTGCTGGACGTAGGCCTCTCTTATTAACTATGCGTATAGACGCATTAGGAGGTAAATGCCCATAATCGCCACGCTGGGCAAGCGGATTGGCGATCGCAGTAATGTCCACTATGTGATGTGTATTTTGATCCAAATGAACATTTTTAAGACTATTCTAGCTTATATTTACGAGCCCCGACGCAGTGGAGTTCGTCTAGTTCGAAACAATTTTTACAAATTTTTGAATATTTTAAAAATGATCACATTATGCTAATGATAAATTATATGAGCGTTAGTCATGGTTAATGTACTACATTTCAAGAGACACAACAATCTGAAGTACGCTTTTGTTGTTTAATAAATCGATTTTAACAAACCAGTGTCTAAATTATATTTTCGTTCACCACCGTAATTCCGCGCTTATAAGCTTGACGCAAAATTCGCAGTGCATCAGGTGTACCATGTCGTCTTTAATATTAATGGCGTTCTTTACATTCATGGATTATTTACAAAATTAAAAATTGTGGAAAAAATAAAAAAAAATACCTCTCGTAAAATAGTATTTTTTTTTATTCTGATTTATTAAGTCCAAATATTTTATACTCAAAGAAACTACTTTAGTACTACTATTGAATAGTGAAGGTTTTGTCTCTAAACCTTTTCCCCCGGATGAACGGGATAATCTCGAAAAACTGTCTAACTGGACGAGAACATATGCATCGGGGCTCGTAGATCCTTATAGCAATGTACCGAGGAGAAGTTTCATAAATAGCGAAATTTCTATAGAGAATGTTCTCGGCAATTAAAATTTTACAAGCTATCTAATCATGCTAAAACAGTTTTATATGCATGCCTATTAAAGTATATTTTTATGCCTTGTTTACTCGATTGTGAAAACAATATTCTTCATAACACTTTTTTATAAGTTCTCGTGGAAACATTCTCAATGAGAACTTACTCTTAAATTCTCATGAAAATGGAAATTTCCGAGTATATTCTCCCAATTTTCTGAATGCTCTGCAATTTGTACATTGCTAGTTTCGTATAATCATAAACATTTTCAGCTATCGAGTTTCATCTAATTATGTAGTTTGTTTTAGGTTTCGCAAACTCCGGATAACTAGCTAAAATGACTGATTAAAAATTATTTAGTTTAAAATAAGTTTCGGCTAGAAACGCATTTTGTTGAGAGTATTCGTTAAAATTATATCCAGTTCAAAAGGCTACTCTGCGACAATTTATAACATTGGACCTCTAAGGCCAGCTCAGAAATGAACCCAAAAACTATGTTTTTGTTTTTTTTTTTAATTTAATTGTTCTGCCGTGTGGTGACGGCAGTAAGAATACGTTTGTCACGACCCCAACTCCTCCTGCGGGTGTCGTAAGAGTCGACTAAGGGCTTGAAGTGCCACTGACCATTATTTGATAAAAGATTGATGATGGGCAGCAGCGTCATCATAGTGCAATCCGCTTGCCCAGCGTGGCGATTATTGGCATTTACCTCCTAATGCGTCTATACGCATAGTTAATAGGAGAGGCCTACGTCCAGCAGTGGACAATCATAGGCTGATTATGATGTAATTGTTCCCATGCCAATCCGGGTCAGATCGGTAGCAAGAGATAAATTCGACCTTAAAATCATAAATGAATGTAAAGTAGGTATTTTTTTATTTTGACATTATCACAGAGAAAAAACATTTCAGCTTTTCCAAGCATCACTAAGTTGGATTGCTTTATGCACCCCGTAATAATCCTCAAAGAAAATATTATACTAAAATAAAAGAATCCTATAATAAGGATTCCACTGCACCTCCCTCATTTCGGAAAACTAAGTTAAACTATAGTCGTCTTTGTCTCTCACAGGGTATGATGTAAGTGCGACAGAAATGGGAGAATGCGGCGGCAAATGAACGAAGTTCATTAGGCATTCATAAAATGAAACTCAATCATATTATTTCTCGACGCGTTTAGAGAGGATGGCGTTATGCAGTAAAGGAGCGTAATAATGGAATATTCAGGCGATGGTAGAATATGTAATAGGACATAGAAGTTCTGGAGGCATGTAACATATCTTTGACGATGTATAGTCAAGTTGGTGAAACAGAGGGGTAATTGAAACATTTCATACATTCACTATGCAGAATTCACCTCGGGGAAAGTGGAACGTATTTTTCACTTAGCCAATTAGACTGTAAACGGCATCTTTATTACACTTATCTCGTGACTTTAATTCAGAAGAACTATTATGGCTCAAAGTACAGATTAATTAATTATTTTCAAAGATAAACAGGCCCAATTAAAAGCAAAAGATGGTAACTTTACGTCTCAATCACATGTGTCTCACATTTCGGCGTAAAGCAAAGATTGAGTAAAAAGATGGGGCACAAAATTTATCGCGAGTTTAACCTTATCCTGCCCAATGTGATTTATAAAGGACATATTCGATTTTTAAAAGAAATTAAAGGCGACTATATTTATTTTATATTTTCAAATTCATTAGGATTAAATTTCAATAGCTCAAACGATTACGATACTGAAACTAATATCGTAACAGACAAAACACAAGATAATATTGATAACTGTCTACAGTAAAAGAGCAACACTGCAGTTACTAACCAAGATTTAACATCATTATGGCAGTAATTAAAACGAATGCAACAAATCTGATTTTCTCCTACTTATACAAACTCGATCCTTTCTGCATAACACCGTCCTCGCATAGAACACGATTAAGCAAAGCTTTAACGAGTACCTACAATGCGATTAAGAAATAATAAATTACACATGAGAACGTGAAAACCAGTTGATAGTCAGATATTTCGATGAGTAGCTGTACCATGAGATTACATACATACATCATAAGCCTATGATAGTCGACTACTGGACGTAGCCTCCTATTAACTATGCGTATAGACGCATTAGGAGGTAAATGCCCATAATCGCCACGCTGGGCAAGCGGATTGGCGATCGCAGTAATGTGTCCATTATGATGACGCTGCTGTCCATCATCAATCTTTATCAAATAATGTTCAGTGACACTTTAATCCCTTCGTCGACTCTTACGACACCCGCAGGAGGAGTTGGGGTGGTGACAAATGTATTCTTTATTTATTTTTTTTATTTTATTGATTTGGGAAACAAACAGCATACAATACTGCGTCACCACACGGCTTAGCATGAGATTGAGCGGGATGGATAGTAAGTAAACGCGCGTTAACCTTTTAACCGCCGTAGTCTGATACATCAGTCAATGTCAAGCTCACATCGCCCTTGTCTGATAAATCAGACAAAGGTCTGATTAGGTTTTCACGGTTTATAAATGAGGGACTTACAAATGCAAGCTATGATCTACGTGGTGTCATTTTGTATTGGTGGCAATATGGAAACCCTTCATGAAAAAAATCCTGGCGGTTAAAAGGTTAATAACGTAGCTGTAGCTCAGATTCAGATTCAGATGGGTTCAGGTTCAGTAGGGCTACATCATACATCATGGTAGGGCTGTTCAAGATACCTACTTACCCCCTTATTCATAAACGTTTGCTAACTTAACAAGCCGCTAATAATTGTTTGTCCCTTTCGGTCTTAATAATGTGTCCATAAGAGCAAGAGGGACAGACAATTATTAGCGGCGTTGCGAGTTGCGAGGAACTTGGCTAAGCATCCTGACTGAAAATATCATTTTTATTATTCAAGGATGGTTCCGTTCAGCATAACACCGTCCCCGCTTGGAATACGATTAAGCAAAGCTTTGACGAGTCTCGGAAATTCGATTATGAAATAATAAAATAACTCACATGAGAACGTTGTACGGAGGCTGCGGATAGAGATGGCGGCTGGCGGCTAGGCACGCCCATACATCGCACGTGCCTTCGGTTCCCGAACATTACATACGACGTATTAGAGCGAAACTAGGTTAATACGTAAGAGTAGAACGAGATAATAAAATAGACACTTTGCGCATACATTAAATGCGAATATTTTTTTATTAAAATAAACTCGGTAATATATAATAATTATTATTATTACAAATGTCGTCGGTTGATAAGCAAAACTCACTAAGTAAGAAATACCTACTTGAAATTAAGAGCGTATCTCAGTTCTGATATACGAGATTGCTAAAGCCACGTTTTCACTTAGGAACTTGTCTCACCGCGAGCTACTAAGCTATGAATTATGGGATATAAACACGAACAGAAGATACGCACTCCCGTGTAAATAAAAGAGACACGGCGATATTCGCCCGGCGGTGATACCTGATAGCTTGGCGAGTATCGCCGTGTCGCCGCTTTACACTCCCGTGTAAAAAATATAAAAAATCTTTTGTTCGTGTTTATAGCCCATAGTTCATAGCTTAGTAGCTCGTGACGACACCAGTTCCTAAGTGAAAACGTGGCTTTAGCAATCTCGTATATCAGAACTGAGATACGCTCTTAATTTCAAGTAGGTATTTGTTACTTAGTGAGTTTTGCTTATCAACCAACGACATGTAATACTAATAATTATTTATGTTACCGAGTTTATTTTAATAAAAAAATATTAGCATTTAATGTATGCGTTCTCAGCGAGCATTCGTTCGTTCTTGGGCAGATGAAAACAGGATTTCACATAGCAAAATGTTCGTTCGTCAGCCCACGAACAAGTAAATGCTCGCTCAGAACACTAAATAGAAACGCAGCTTGGTAGTGAATTTTGGTATGTCAGCAATGTCAGCATACGCTATGTCAGCGGTCGGCAACCGGCGGCCCGGGGTCAGTTGTTACATATAAACAAAGTGCGGCCCGCGTCAATTTCGTTAACTACTATGTAGCCCTTGGTTGCTAAAAGGTTGCCGACCCCTGTGCTATGTTATAAAATAAGGTGCTACGGATGTAGCATGCTACGCGCTACGCGGTCTACGTGATGCTACGTCGATGGCTTTGCCGTAGCAGTTTTTAACACACTTTAAAAACGAGGAGGTTCAATTCGGCAATTTTTTTGTATGTATGTGATTAGATTATTAGATTTATTAGATATCTCCGAGAATCGTGAAACGATTTTCATTTTTTTTAATCGGGCGTTTATAACCCCAAGATGGTCCCGTTGGCACCATGTTGGGGTCTGATCATGGGATCTTGGAGAAATCGGTTTGATTTGGTGATTATGGACTATATCCTCGTAAGGCCCAGTCATATAAGAGAAAGTATTCAAAATTTGTCATTGAATTATTTACATTATCGGCAGCTTATTAATAAGATTGATTTGGGTCGAATGGCCTGATGATGGGATCTTGGAGGATCCGCTCGGATAGCTACCGCCGTCTTACCCATTAACCTGTCGCTAAATAGCAGTGTTTGCACTGCTGTGTTTCGGTTTGGGGGTAAGATAGCCGTTGTAATTACTGGCATAGATAGAGGCAATCCATCTAGTCCTCAGGGTAGGCAGCGCATAGGCGATTGTTTGGTCACTATGTCCATGGGCCTCAGTTCCCGCTTTCCATAAGGTGGGCTGAGAGCTCAGTTGTCTACCTTCATCACATAAAAAAATAATAATAGGTCTATCTATACGCATAGTTAATAGAAGAGGCCTACGGCCAGCAGTGGAATGAGACAGGCTGATGATTATGATGTTAATGTGACCCAATATTTCTCCCAAAACACTACTAGTATTTTTTTTATGTGACTAAGGTAGACAACTGAGCTCTCAGCCCACCTGACGGAAAGCAGGAACTGAGGCCCATGGACATAGTGATCAGAAAATCGCCTATGCGCTACTGAACTTGAGGACTTACGCCGCGGCCACGACATCAGTCTAAGGCGATCGGCTTAGTGGAAAACGTATGGTGCTCCCTCTCGTACCCATATCAGCATCCCGCTCCAACTCATGGATTCGCTCGCCGCTGGTCGCCTTAGACCAATGTCGTGGCCAGGGCATTAGAGTATGTGGAAAACCTCTCGCAAAACACTATTATCGAAATTGTAGTTCACATTAAACCTAATTGTTTTTCCGAAGCCGGTAAACACTTAAGCCTGTTTACCAATTAGTGGACCGATTGGTTGTTTACCGATCCAAAATGGCCGACTTGTTTACGTATCTTAAAATAGGAATAGAGGTAATGATCCAATAATCAAGTACGAAAATTAAAGGAGACTTTTTTAGTACAGGTGCGTCGTGACACTGTCTGCGAATCTGGAGGTTCCGGGTTAGATTCCCGGGCTTTTCATTATTTAGGTCTATACAGTGTGTTACCTTCATGCAGGCTTATATAGAAACAGAGGAATGCGAGCATATTGTTCGCCAAACTGTGAGCATTATTTGATAATAATCTCTCTTAGAAAACTTGTGTGAGAATGAGAAGCAATGTACTTCGAAATGAATCGCTAATTAGAGCTTGACAATGGCAGATCGCCGCCACTCACAGCGACAATGAAGCAGTACACACGTTACATTGACCGTTTGAAGGGTATAAAAAAAATTGTTTTAAATATTTGACAACAGTTAATATTGTTGTTAGCCTCCTCAGCCTCAGTTAGTAGAGACCCAGCGAATCCCGACGAGGGCACGCTATTTGTATATACAGGCTGTAGATTTTATAACTTGCAACATTTTAAGGATATGATAGTCTGGCTATATAAAAAAGTTATAAAATATCAAATTGAATATTTCGTTTAATTTACCTACACTTTTATGGCTTTTATTCAGTCTCAAAAGATCTTGAACGCGTGGGCACTACGTCGCTGCTTAGCGGTGACGTCAAGCGCTGGAAAAATTTGCGCGATTTTTGTTCGTCGGGCGCTCGGTGTCCATGATTTATGAAAGTGTAGGAAAATTTTAGGTAAAATTAAGGTACACTTTTTTTATTGATTTGGGTTCAGTAGCCGCTATATAATCACCTCTTTAAACATTCTCAGTTATAAAATGTGCAGCCTGTATATTAATCACAAATATTTGTTCCTTAATCGTGGCAGTCTATGTATTTTAGTATCTATAAGCCTTGATTGAGCTTACCGTAGGACCAGGTCGATTTGTTTACGATGTCCCAAGTAATGTATTATTTATTTATTTACGCGATTACTAGTAATACGTATTATATCAACTGAAAAGCCCGTGCCATTGTAAAAAAAAATACTATTTATTTATATGAAAACCAATAAAGTAACAATGTTATAGTTTAGTATAACCTTTAAGGTCTAAGATTATTTAGGTACTATAAACATTTACTTTGGTAACACACTGTATACCTACCTACATATACTTGCCAACCCATGGTACTTATTACTAGTGGGTAGAGTTCCTTCGGAAACTAAAGGCATATGATATATACCAGCGTACCTTGCTGCCACATGCCTACACTTTCCGCACAGATAAGGTAGTTTCATTCCGGTACATTTTGTATTTCCGTTTCCGCTGATTATATCATTAATCGAATCGGGGATGCGAAAATAGAATGCTTTTAACGCTATTTATATTTGTTTTATTTGCCCTGGTAGATAATTATGTTTATTCTACCTAATTAGTGAAAACAAAAATAAGTGGGAAGCTTATTTTGGGTACAATCATATTTTGGGACAAATTACACAGATCAACCTAGCCCAGAACTCAGTAGAGCTTATGGGTACTAGGCGACGGTATGCATAAAACAATGTAACTAATGTTTTTAATTTACAATCTATGTCATTGAATATTAGCTTCGATTTAGCAAATCCGTGTTTTATTTAATCAACTCTCACCAACAATCTAAACCATTAAAAGTATTAAAACAATAAGATAGTGTTAGATTATAAATATTTCTTTCAATGTTTATTTTTTTACATATTTATTTTCAAAACTACAATTTATGTACATAGATTAAATCTAACTAATCTACTTAACCTAACCTATATCTAAGATTGGCCCTTGTGGCATTGTACCGAGGATGCTGGCGGCATTTCCTCGCTGTATCGCAATACTGATGCGTTGTGCGAGGAAGTCGCCAGCTCTTCGGTCTTTAGTTACATCAACCAGACGTTTCGCGATCTCAGCAAACAATTTGCGTGCGCTGGGGCTCCAAGAACCTAAAGTTTCTACGCCAAACGGTACAAAATCGTACTCTTTGCCGAGGCCCTTATACTCGTATTAATTAATGTTTTATTTAACGGCAACTTTTTGACAGATCTTAAGATACGAGGTTCTCAATTTACTTATTTTTTTAAACGGTTTTATTTACTTAATTTGTTTTGACATCTCCGAAAATCGTGAACCGATTTTCAAAAACTTTAATCGAAGAACTATAACCCCGAGATGATCCTGTTGGCCAATCGGGGTCTGATAATAAGATCTTGGAGAAAACGTTTTTTTTTTTATATTGGCACAACAAAGTGGCTCCACTCCACCTGATCGTGAGTGAAAAGTGGAGCCCAAATCGCGGCGGCAACGAATAGGAGACCAGCAGTAACCTGTCAGTTGCCACCGCCTTGATAGCCCGCTAGGTGCTTCTTCACGCTTCGTTTAAACGGCCCCAATTTTTATTTTTAATTGGTGATATTATAGATAAATACATAAAGAAGGAAATGTGCATGCTTCATAAATACACTCCCTAAAGGTGCATTCAGACCAAACGAGCATTCGCTATTCTAACCCCCTACTCTACGATATTCGATCGTTACACAAAATGTGATTCGTTGATTTCGTAGAGTGGGGGATAGAATAGCGAATGCTCGTTTGGTCTGAATGCACCTTTACCAGCATTCAAACCTAGAACATCCGAAGCTTGGAGCAATAAAGATATAGATAAACAAGAGAACAAAACATATGTTTACTTTAACATTTTGCCCCTTAATTGTAAGGTACTGATGACACCAAAATTACCCCCTTTCCCCTTTATTAAATGTATTAAAACAGCCTTACTCTAATTGACAGATACAACAATCAGTGATAGTAGACAATTACTTAAACAAATGACAATAACGTAATGATGATGACTTCTGTCATTAACGGTTTACAGCAATATAAATATTTAGCAGTACAATAAACAAGGACCAACATTCTTAACCAAACTATTTAAGCCTATATAATGTCCCACTGCTGGGCACAGGTCTCCTCTCAAATATGAGAGGGATTGGGCTATTGTCCCCACGCTGGCCCAAAGCGGGTTGGGATCTTCACATACACCTTTGAATTTCTTCGCGGATGTATGCAGGTTTCCTCACGATGTTTTCCTTCACCGAAATCTAATGGTAAATATCTTCATAGCAAAAACTAAACTGTCAGAGGGATTGAACGAGGCGTTTTATCGACTATCGATAAATGATTGACACATAACCAAACATCGTTTATTTTTATTTATCGTAATCAGGCTTTTAGATAAACGTGCTAAAAAAGCTTATAGAAAAAAAAAATGATTTCGTTGTGGCTGTTATTATTTTATTCAAGAATCGAAATTTTTTAAAACATCGAATAATCATCAAAAAAATATTTTATAAACGCTAATAAAAATTAAAGCTATTATCCAAAATCTAAAACCCATAAATGTGGCATCGTACCGAAGATGCTGATTATTGCTGATGCTATTTCCTTACTTTATTGTAATGCCGATTTTACTTTTATTATATCGTCAATAACTATTGATACGTAAAGCAGGCCATCGCGCTCGCTCTAATATGTGAGTGCGAGCGCGATAGTATGCATTACGTATCGAGTAAAACCTTAACGTATCCTTTACTTTCCAACTCATAGTACGGCTGGGAGTTCCTTGGTTAAAAAACTGCGTAATACAGTGTGTGGCCTACAACCGGGGTGAAAATTTAAACGGTGCATTAATAAGCTGATCAACAATCATTTCCACATATTGTAATTAAAAAAAAAATTTTTTTGTAATTTTTTGTTCATGTATTTTTCATTATTATGGGTTCATTTACTTGAATTATCATTTTTGAATCATTGAAAAATGTACAATTTTTTTTTTTTAAACCGTATCAAATTAGTGTAAAAATGCAAACAAAATTATTGTTATGACTTCCTACCTGGTATACTATCAAGATGTCTTGCGACTGACAAGCTACGACATCGTGATGCCAAGATCCAGTACTAAAGGTCCATAGCTTTGAATGACAATATCTCCGAACTTAACCACTTTGAAACACCGGGACCTTTACAGGATTATTGCTGATAGTCTAAGGAGTCACTCATTTCATTTTTCTCCCGTGTTAAAGACCACACACTGTATACTTATATTGTGACAAAACACTTTAGTTACAAATGATAGCTATTGAAAATCATTATCGATACGTAACTTTTGTCCAGTACACGCCATATTCTAATTCCATCATGTAACTGGAAGAGATTATTAGGATAAGGTTGCCATTGTCAGCGAACGCTTGTTTACTAATTCGTTTTTGGCGTTAACAGATAAATGAATCAAAAAACACGTTTAAACAAAGAAAGTCGCATCAATTAACTAAGTGACCCCACGCCACTAGTATTGAACTTATTTTTTTCGTACCTGTAATGTAATGTGCAGAACTCGTACGATTTCCAGCATTTTTGGTGCAGTGTAGTTCAATTGAGGGATGTGAACTTGTGAAGTAAGTTATTCGAAAGGAGATAGCGAGTTAAGGTTCATCTTTGTGTTACAACGTGTTATGACACGTTATAGCAAAAAATTTACCCTTGGATTCCTTTGACTCAACTGCATTTCACCAAAAACCCTAGAAGTTTAGGTAAAGGAATGCAAGGGTCAGTTTAAGTTGAAACGAGTAATAACACAATAATATGACAATAACGAACCTTGACTCACTACCTCCTTGTAAATAACTTACACCATATTGAACTACATTGCACCAAAAATGCTGGAAATCGTACGATCTCTGGACGAATGTGCAATTTAATAATATACAAATCTATCAAATTTATACATATGTATGTAGGTATATTATATTAATTCTAACCAGTGCGGGAATCACACTGCGTCGTTCGCCGCATTAAAACAATATCGGTTGCCCGGCAACCGGCAATCTCATACTTTGTTTCGGGACCGCAAACGTCAAACTGTGATTGCCGCTTAACCGGGTTATTCCCACCTGTTACCACCAACTTGACGCCAGTGGTAACAACTGGGATTTTTTTCCCACTAGTTACCACTAAAATATTTGGTTAGTTACTAAAATAATTAGTTTGGTGGTAACAGTTGGGAATTTTAATTCCCAGTTGTTCCCAGTGGTAACAGGTGGGGAAAAAATCCCAGTTGTTACCACTGGTGTCAAGTTGGTGGTAACAGGTGGGAATAACACGCTTAACCTAACCAACTACAAATTAAATATTAGACGTCATATCATCATCATCATCTCAGTCAAAAGACGTCCACTGCTGAACATAGGCCTCCCCTCTGCCACATCCTCCTTATGCCACTGGCATAGGAGTGAGAACTTGATTAATGCTAGTGGCATACGAATCAGATTACTTTGATCACATTTGTGTGTCACTGGCATAGGATTACAGTTTTTTTGGTCACCGGCGTCGAACGTATTAAGTACACTCCCCGAAGTGCAATCTGTAGAACAACGACAGCACTGTTTTACAAAAGCACCTTTTATCGCGTATCAAACACTTGGCCCTACTTAAATAGACGTACAGCTTCCCACTTGCGTTGACTGTACCTAAATCTTATCAACGAAGTGAGTGTTCACATTGTATCAAATGTTGAAAACTGCACTAATAGTTTCATACTTACGTTACATCGAAAGGAAAAAAACGGAACCCTTATAGAATCGCGTGTATGTCTGACCCTCTGTTACACCCGATTTGCTCCGAAACTAACTGGACCGTTTGAGTTGAAATTTGGTACAAATAATTTAGTGACCCAACGATGGACGTGGAACAAAATTTTAAATATGAGGGCTGCTTTTAGGGGGCATATCAGAAAATTAAAAAAGGATTCAAACTGTATCAATATTTTTTTTATTATTGTAAGATAAATAATTTTAAAGACATTAAAAAAATTGGCAAAAAAGGCCCATTCCCCCTCTCCTTCTAATATTTACCAACCACCATTGTTACTACCAACGAGGCTAAGGAGGCTTAAACAAATAGACACACAAATAAATGCCCTCGCTGAGACTTAAACCCGGAACTATTCACTGCAAATTAAACTACAGAGGGCAAATAAAGCTAATAGCAATCAGATTCATTTCATCCATTTAATCCAATAAACTAAATGAAATAATAATCGTATCCCGTACCGTAGTATTATGGACACGTGTCCACTCGTCCAGGCCATTATGCAATTGTGTCTGTCAAATACAATTCTGGAGCAATTTGACTTGTTGGGGTGGTCACAAATGTATTCTTACTGCCGTCACCACACGGCAAAGGAGAAAGAGATTATAATGCTGGCGTAAATAAATATAATACATAAATCCTACCAACACTTTGTTTCCAATTATCTCTAATTTTACTGTCTTTATAAATCATGGCCCAGCTGCATATCAACTTTTCTACTAACATTATTTTAAAACGATACAAAACCAGCAAATCCCTTTACAGTCACTTAAGGCCACAAAACGTGCGTCTCCCTTCCCCAAGATTTGCATGGCGGGCGACAATAAAAGACTATAAAATAAGGGAATAAATATAAATTAATAGGGTAGTTGTTTTTGCGCCACCTGCGTTCCTTGAGACGTCTTGATACTTGTATTGGTATTTTTACGAGAACGATTTAAACAATGGTTTTTATGGAAATTGGAATGAGAGAAAATTGTTGTAATAGCTCTGGATTGCTAGAAAAATAAATTATAGAGCATGGAATTGCATATACTGGTGTTTTGTGTTTACGACCTCACAGGCATTCTATATTAAGTTTTTTTGACTCTCATACTGCCATTCCATTTTGTTACCCAATTTTTTAATATGTTTAAATATTAATGATGTTTGTGTGTATATTATTAATGTTTAACTGTTAATTTTAGGATTAATGTTTCGTATATTGCGATATTTCTTAATCCCATGAAATAATGTAAAGAAATGTAAAACTGCACAGATTGCTAAGCCAAGTTGCCAATCGCTAACGCTTAGTAGCGTATCGTAGTTTTGCCTCTCAGTCACTCTTTCAAATTAGTGCGACAAAGACAGCTGCCTTTCGTTTACGATTGACGATTAAGTGTTAGCGATTGGCAACTTGTCTAAGCACCCTGTATTCTGTACTGAAAATGCAATTCCCAGCTGTCGCTAATTCATCTATAGGTAGGTACTAAACTTATACCACAATCCTCTTACAAGTAACAGAACTAAATAAATCTCATAACAAGTATCAAGAACGCGCGCAGGTGTTCCCGAGACATTTTTCTTTGTCTGAGACCCGCGTAGTGATGTCGGCGATTGAAATTCATATCGATATTATTTATCGATTTTTTTATTAATTTAAGAAAACACAACATTAATAGGGTAGGTAAATATCTGAGCGTTTCAAACGCCTAATTTTGGTGGCATAATTTTTGCCGAAGTTTATTTTCGTTTCAATGGGCTACTTTGCCATTTGAAGGAGGCACGCTACCTTATACAAAGGACGAAGTATAACATTGAGACTTTTAGAAACTTCGGCAAAAATTATGCCAACAAAATTAGGCGGTTGAATCGCTTAGATATTCACTATGTTACCAACTTACGATTTCTAAACTTTCACTATAATGTACCTACTTGCATCTTCTATTAGACTATACAGGGTGTAAGTCTAATACGGGCGAAGCTTTCAATGGGGCTTAGTTTACGACATGTACATATCTGTTTACTTAAAATTAGACCAACAAAATGACGTGTGTTGTGGCACTATACC
>JALPQI010022270.1:0-21469 GCA_025490895.1 Thaumatotibia leucotreta
ACAAGAGATGCCCCGACATTGCTACAGACTGAAAACGGAGGCCGTCGTATCACACGAGAAAAAAATTACGCGGTAATAATTTACCGCGTAATTTTTTTTACGTATTTCCACAACTATAATACAATGTAGTCTACGTGTAGGTATTAGTTTACCCTTCTAGACTGACATAAATAACTAATTTTCTAAAATAATAAAAAAAAGATGTTGTAGTTCCATAAAATAATATTACTCAAACATGGTTAAAACTTGCTACTTGATCTTTACTTCAAAATAAGCTTTATCTTGGGCGCTATGATTACGTGGGGAAGGGAAACATTACCTTGAACTTAGAATCATTTTTTCCGAATTGGTAAAAGGTTTAAAAAAATGGGAATTAAGGTACTGTAGATATGCTCTAACCGCCAGACCACGATTTTGCGCGACTCTACCGCGATCTCCGAAATTCGCAAATTTCGGGGATTCGTCTCTGTCACTTCAACGAAGGCGTCATCTGCGTGACAAAGGCATGTACCTACATATTATTCCCGAAATTCACGAAGTCTGTGTTCGCGGTAGTAGGCTTGCTACGTCGGCGCCAACTAGCGAATCCCGCATACCTAATACGAAAAACACGCGCAAAATAAGTGACGCCGCGAATTTTCGCACATGCTCTAAGGAATCACTGGTTAAATTTTTCGTTATTGTGTCAATCCCGTATAAATAAAGTCACAGTGACAACACACACATCCTATATTCGAACATTTTGCCTCACAGGCAGCTCCTACATCATTTTATTTTTTATTTTCGATGCGATATGTGGACTGGCTAAATGAATAATTCATATCATACAGTATAGTAGTAGATAGATACATATAGGATATAGATACTTAAACAAATACACATCGACGACCAAGGAACAAATATTTTTGATAAATAAATACCTACATAAATAATGCCCACGCCGGGATTCGAACCCGGAACCTCGTAGGCAGATTTTTAATTCATTCTAGTTGGTGGTGACCAACTAGAATGAATTAAAAATGTAAATTGATTAAAACTTGAATATATTTACTTATGATGCATTTTTTTTCGACTCAGTAAATACGAGTACAATAAAACAAAAAAGACTTTTCAAAACACATTGTCCATTGGGAACAAGTATTTTTTTGAGTTTGTAAATGTTCATCGGTGTTGTTCAGTACGAGTAGGTATGTAGCATTAATGAACAGATTCAAGTTTTTTTTTAAATCTTTTAACTTGTTGGATTTCACTTTCTACTTATATAAAACGTGATCATCATCAGCCTACGGTAGTCCACTGCTGGACGTAGGCCTCTCCTATTTACTATGCGTATAGACGCATTAGGAGGTAAATACCCATAATCGCCACGCTGGGCAAGCGGATTGGCGATCGCAGTAATGTGTCCACTATGATGACGCTGCCGCCCATCATCAATCTTTTATCAAATAATAGTCAGTGACACTTCAATCCCTTAGTCGCCTCTTACGACACCCACAGGAGGAGTTGGGGTGGTGACAAAATGTATTCTTACTGCCATCACCACACGGCAATGTATTCTTACTGCCGTCACCACACGGCAATGTATTCTTACTCCCGTCACCACACGGCAAAAGCCGTCACCACACGGCAACTGCCGTCACCAGACGGCAATATATATAAAACGTAGTTGAAGTTAAATTTACTTGCTACGTCAACTAAGTATTTCGGAGAGTTAATGTGGTTGTGCAATTTTTATTCAATGTTGAATGGATTAGGTACACTTATATTTTTAATCACACGCTTGACTAAGCGTGACGATTACAGTACTAGTATATACGCACCAACAAACAGTAGGAAAATATGATCCGCTCCAAGCTATCATGTATTGTAATAACCTTTTTAATACATCTGATTCACTGTCATGTAATAATATTCATTGACTCCGAGGATCCAACTCCAAGGAACGACCTTCCTAATCTAATTACAAATAAGGTTTCACTCGTAAAAAGGATAGTTCCTCACGAATATAAAACACCAGAATATGAGTACGATACAAAACTCCGATCAATTTTCGTGCCGAAATATAGAGTTCATAAAATACGACCTAAGCGAAATCGACGCATGGTCGAAAAATTATACAAACTACTATTTCGACCGATGAAACTCAATAAAAACCACCCAAGTGACGCCATTTTAAAATTATTCGGAAAACAAAATGGCGAACTTAGTTTGAGAGCTGACCAAAATGATATGGAAGGTAAACTGTATGACCCATCACATGTTCAAGAGAACAGGCCAGTGGAAGTTGATTTAGAAGACGAAAAGAAAAAAAAGGAACACTCTTTTAATTTTCCGCATTTTTCTTTTTTGAACTTTTGGACCGTAAGTGTGGACAATTACTTAGATCTACTGCTAGTTTTTGTATGTTTATCCTTTTTTCGTAAATTATTTTTGATATAAGATACTTACGCACGCTTTTTAACATGGATTTAGAACAACAGGGGAGCTAAGTACTATGATTTCTTAAATGCGATTCCATTTAGGTCCAACGTCCGTTTTTGACATTCTATGGAACAGACACATCGCGATTCATATTAGGTCCTAACTGAATCGTCTATCTTACGCATAGAACAGGAGAGGCCTACGTCCAGCAGTGGACTGAGATAGACTGATGATGATGATGAATCGCATTTAAAGATCGTGATGGTAGCCCCCCAGTAATACAAACAAAATAGCATAATGTCATATTTTCATTTCAGTACGACAAGACACTGTTACACCACACTTGTTCGGTGAACACGGCTAAAGTTGGAAGGTATTGCATCCACGCGCCCCACATAATTACATAAACTTTTTTAATATATAAATTTGATTGCATAATTTAGCCTTTATCATCTTATTCTCTTGAACGAAAGAAAATGTAAACAAGCGGATCGACGATCGCAGTAAATGTGTCCACTATCAGAAAAGAAAGAAGAAAGAAATATCTTCGAAATAATTTTATTTTATAGTATTCTATAAGCCCACTGATTCATGATTTTTGTCATATTTTCGGACCTACGGGTCTCAAAGGTTAGAGGTGGGGGCGACACAACTTTTTTTTCTTCTCCTGCGATTATCTCCGAACCGAACATACTGACTTCAGAAAAAAATCTTGTAAGACCCTTAGATATTTTTTTTAGGAGACCTATTTAATGATACCCTACACCATTAGGATTACAGCAAATTATAAAAATCATGGCTACTTCACCAGTTGGGGAGGAACCTACTATAAACACGAACCAAAGATACGCCCTAAGTAAGTACCGTGTAAATAAAAGAGACACGGTGATACTCGCCCAGCTATCACCGCCGGGCGAGCTTTGCCGTGTCTCTTTTATTTACACAGGAGTGCGTATCTTTTGTTCGTGTTTATAGCCGATAGTTCATAGCTTAATAGCTCGCGGTGAGACCAGTGCCTAAGTCCCAGTAGTACCCACAACACAAGTCTTGTTCGAGCTTAACGTGGGATTTGTGTACGAATATCTTCTTCTTCTTCCACTTAAGAGCTATGCTCTTGTCGGTGTAGCAATCGCCAGCCGTCTCTCTCCTGGGCTTTTTCCTTCACTTCTTGGTAAGACATGACTTTGACCTTTTCCTTTATTTGCTCAAAGTAATTTCGTCTTGGCCTTCCCCTGCCTCGCCTTCCCTCAATCTTGCCTTCTATGATATTCTTGAGGAAAAAGTCATGTCTTAGCAGGTGCCCTATCATATTTCCTCTTCTGTTTTCAATTACATTAAGCAATGTCCTTTTTTCTCCTATCCTATTCAATACCTCCTCATTTGATATTTTTTCCGTCCAGCTTATCCCTTCCATCCTCCTCCAGCACCACAT
The DNA here is from genome assembly GCA_025490895.1 of Thaumatotibia leucotreta. Lineage (NCBI taxonomy): Eukaryota > Metazoa > Arthropoda > Insecta > Lepidoptera > Tortricidae > Thaumatotibia > Thaumatotibia leucotreta. The sequence goes on from JALPQI010022270.1 coordinate 3,854, forward strand.
CTCAAACACCTCCAGCCTCTCTCTATCCTTCTGTATCATTGTCCACGTTTCACTGCCATACAAAGCTATACTCCGTACGTATGCTTTGACAAACCGCTTCCTGGTATTTGTTGAAATTTTGGATTTCAGTATGTATTTCTTGTTGTTAATTTTTTTTTTAACAAAAAAAACGAATATCTTATGACATACATATACTAATACTATGCCGTTGACTATACCCAACCTTGACAAGATTGATATGGGTGGGGTATAATGATAGTCGATCGTTTGCGAGTTAAAATTCGATTAACAGCCCAAAGCTTTTTGTTGTGGAACAGTCAGAGTACGTTGTAGTACATTTTAAGATATAATACGCCTCAATGCGATACCTAAAGGTGATTTTCATTTGACATTAAAATATACTCGTAATATAATATGTTGCCCCAGATGTAAGTCAATCTAAGCTAAACCATAAGGCCATAACAAATGATGAAGTACCTAGGGAACTGTTTCGATGTTTTAGACTATCGTTTACCATTTCAAATAAAAAAGCATGTACCCAATGTGATTTTATTCAGACAGGAAAAAGCCGTATTTATAAAATAAACTGTCACTGTTGTTGTATTATACTATTTAGACTTGGTCATCATCAGGCTAAAAAGATTGCCTTTTGTTAAGATACACATTGTAATTCCATTCTAAGATTACGATCATTTTGACTCTACGAACAAATAAAACATAGAAGCCGCACGCCATACTAAATTGCCTATCACATACGGGCCAGAATTTTAGTTGACAATTGTCACCCTCTTCAATGCATCACATTCATGGTAATGAATTTCAATATCAACCTATAAACACTTAAACCGCCATTTAAAAATAGTTGTGATTGGTCCATCAAAGTTTTGATTGGCTATATTCTATAAACGTGTGTCAAAGATATTGCGCCTAAATATGCGCGGCGTTAAGAAAAGCGCTGTCCTGCCCATCTTGGCACAATTGAACAATTGGTTTTGAGGGTATTTATGAGATGGCGTTAGACTTCAATGTTACATGTACAGTCAAGGGCATTAATATATATACACTTCTCCATTCTGATCCCTTACAAATGTGTCTATATGTTAATGCACTCGACTGTATATTGTCGCAGTTTTGACTTTACAAATGCAAGTACATACTTACGAACATGTTAATTTAAATAAAAGCTCAACGTGCATGTTACAAACAATAAACAAAGTGGGTGTGTCGTTGCGTTTGCGTTATGTCCTGTAGTTTCGCATGAAAAGAACTGCACAGCGGTCCCACTGTGGAGGTGCGACCTACATAAAAGTTGTAACAAAAAGTACCTACAACAAGTAGGCCAAACACAAATAATCCTTGTCATTTACAACACATGCCTACCTCACAGGTAAATTAACTTACTACTAATTATACTTACTACTTAGGTACGTATACAGCGTGTGTATTCCGCACGGGCGCATCATTTACCCAATTACAGTACTTATTTCATCAAAGGGATCGAATGGTGTAATAATTTTCTCAAATAATGTTATGAATTGGGTGGAATTATTTTTTTTAAGTCTGCAATGACTTTATTCGAATACTCTCATTTATTAACGTTCCTATCTTACCCCTATATTCATAAACGTTTGCTAACTTAACAAGCCGCTAATAATTGTTTGTCCCTTTCGGTTTTGACAATGTGTCCCTAAGAGTAAAAGGGAAAAACAATTATTAGCGGCTTGTTAGGTTAGCAAACGTTTATGAATAAGGGGTTAAGTCTATGTACAGTCGAGTGCATTAATATATAGACATATTTGTAAGGGATCAGTATGGAGAAGTGTATATATATTAATGCCCTTGACTGTACAATGTACCTACATAATTTTAGCTTCAAAAATATGTTTGCTTTAATATTTCATTTAATATACAATTTAGAAAATTATGATTATACTATACTAGAATCGATTAAAAAGGATTGGGAATTAAAATATCTTATTATCCTAAAATCAGAAGCAATCGTATTCTTTGAAGTTCCTTAAATTATGTACATAATAGAAGGTTGGGATTCGATACAATCGGCACCGCTGCACGCTGCTGCCTCATCCCCACTGAATTAAGGCACAATTCCATATTTTTTACTGCTCGAAGTTCCAATCTCCAGCAAAATAGGTCAAGGGGTATTGAGAGCAATCCACAGCTTCCAGGCCACCAAGAGGCCGTCTTTTGTTAAAAGACAGACGAGGAAGACGATGATGACGTAGTGACGACGTTTTAAAAGGTGCAGAGAGGGCGAGAAGCAGAAAAGAAGGAAGAAGAAGATTTGTCTTATCAATATGGACATAAAACCGAAAGGGACAAACAATATTTGTCGGCTTGCTATGTTAGGAGACGTTTATGAATATGGATTTTTTTTTATAATTTATTTTCAAAACTACAATTTATGTACATATGGATTGGAGTAAAATCAAGCGAGAAGCTAAAGACTGATTGGCTGAGTCATTGGCGTCAGTCCGGACACCCTTTGCCCCATCTAGGGAATATTTAGCAAAATCAAAAAGGTGACATGTCTTCGCGAAAGGCAGACATTTCGACCAAAACCCAAAAAGTGTTTTTTTAATATATTTTCTTTGATATCGTCTGGAACGCCATGGACTGGATCACAAAAACGGGACATCTAAATAAATGGCCGGGTAGGATCATAAAAAGCCGGACACTTGGCAACCGCGGCCACGACATTGGTCTAAGGCGACCGGCTTAGCGGAAAACCATACGTGCGAGAGGAAGTACCCATATCGGCAACCCGCTCCAACTAATGGATTCGCTCGCCGCTGGTCGCCTTAGACCAATGTCGTGGCCGGGCCTTAAGAACGTCAGGTCACGAGATAGCTCGTAATATGATTGATACCTTAGCCTACCTAACGAAGGCCAAAAGTTGCCTATCGGGGGAAATAACTCGTGTATAAGCGAATTTTGGCATAGTTGTAGGGAATGGTGTTTTAAACCACGTACTAAAAGTACTGGTGGTTAGGGGTGGAGCTAACGAGGGTAGGGGGGTGTAAAGGTCCTTATTTTTAATTTTTCGTAAATAACTCGTAAACCGTGGCTTATAGCAAAAAACCGGCCAAGTGCGAGTCGGACTCGCGCGCAAAGGGTTCCGTACCATTATCAATTTATTATTAAAAAAATACAGTTAAATCAGCCTACCTCAAAAACTATAGGAGATAATTTTATCAAACCAAAAATCGTTGATATAGTTTATTAATGTGCATAACATATATTTTTTTCAGAATTTTATATCGCGTAGTTTAAAAAATAGAGGGGGGGGGACACATTTTTCAGACTTTGAGACCTGATATCTCGAAAACGATTTGCTTAAATAAAAATGTGATGTATAAACCTTCATGTCATTATCAAAGACCTTTCTATTAATACCCCACACGCTTATGTACAACTAAAAAAAAAATTCTATCCCTCAGTTACATGTATGGAGGGCCCCCACCCCAATGGTTTTTTTTACAATTTAGTATCACATTCCTGTAGCGGTTCATACAACACATATCCTTACCAAATTTCGTTACTGTAGCATTTATAGTTTCCGAGTAAATTGGCTGTGACAGACGGACAGACGGACAGACGGACATGACGAATCTATAAGGGTTCCGTTTTTGCCATTTTGGCTACGGAACCCTAAAAACGGTCTAGTACATAAGTAATCTACATAAAATTCTCTACAAAAAATGTGTATGCATGTTTCCTCTGGGATCAATATGTCATGAGATAAGAAAGCACGAATATGGACACAATAGAAATAGACACATTTGTTTAAGTAGGTATGGCACATACAGAATGCTCGCGAGCATTCCAAAAGATTTGAATGCTCAATTCCTGAGCATATTTAGAGTCTTTAATGTTACATAAAATTTCCTGGATTCGGCTTGGTTTCAGAGATAATCAACCTTTTTTTTCGAAATAAGTTTTTCGACGTAACTCATCATAAAACTTCTTTTTGATTACAATGCTACCACATTGTGTTTTAATATTACCACACCTTTTGCCTGGCAATCAAAAAATGGGAATAAACTTGACGAAATAACCAGTCCCTAAAAAAAATATTAAAAAAAATATTTTTACAAATTGTTGTTATGATAAAAAGTACTGGAAATGTTAAAGAGTATGCAAAAAGTCTAAAAAAGAAGAAAAAAAAAATTTTTTTTTGGTGGTATTTGACATTAGGTCTCATAATAATTTTTGTTTGTTTTGATGTCTAGAATGCATAGTAAAAATCTTTTGACGATGATTATGAGACTATTTTAGGTTTAGAAGATAATTAGGAATTTTATTTTTACAAATAAGCATACAGGGCGAGTCCGGGCGCGAGCATTCCAAAACATTTTAAGTATGCATTCCAGATATCAAAATAAACAAAAATTATTATAAGACCTAATGTCAAATACGACCAAAAAAAAATATTTTTTCTCTTTCATTTTAGACTTTTTGAATACTTTTTCACATTTCCAGTACTTTTTATCATAACAACAATTTGTAAAAATTATTTATTTTAAATTTTTTTTTGAGACTGGTTATTTCATCAAGTTTATTCCCATTTTTTTAATGCCAGGCAAAAGGTGTGGTAATATTAAAACACATTGTGGTAGCATTGTAATCAAAAAGAAGTTTTATAACGAGTAACGTCGAAAAACTTATTTCGAAAAGAAGGTTGATTATCTCTAAAAAACTAAGCCGAATTCAGGAAATGTTATGTAACATTAAAGACTCTAAATATGGTCAGGAATTGAGCATTCAAATCTTTTGGAATGCTCGCGAGCGTTCTGTATGTGCCATACCTACTTGAACAAATGTGTTTATTTCTATTGTGTCCATCTTCGTGCTTTCTTATCTCATGACATATTGATCCCAGAGGAAACATGCATATACTTTTTTTGTAGAGAATTTTATGTAGATTACTTACGTACTAGACCGTTTTTTGCTATAAGCCACGGTTTACGAGTTATTTACGAAAAATTAAAAATAAGGACCTTTACACCCCCCCTCCCCCCGTTAGCTCCACCCCTAACCACCAGTACTTTTAGTATGTGGTTTAAAACACCATTCCCTACAACTATGCCAAAATTCGCTTATACACGAGTTTTTTCCTTTGAGTTTCCTTCGTTTGGTGTACTACCTGTAGCGTAGCAATCTTGCTGTTGATTGGACGACTAACACTCAATTAATTATCTTAAAATGTTCACTCACAGTGACTCATTCCTTACTACGTCTTTTATAAGTACCTATGTAAAATCTATTAATAAAAAATACCTATAAGTTGATTGTAAAAAAAATATACAAATATCTACTCTGTTTGGTTTGTTATTTAAAAAAAGGTAAACAATCCTGCAGTATCTTTTTATTGAAAACTACGAGTAGAAAATAAGTTTTAGCAAATATACATAATATGACAAGGAAATACAGTGGTAATTGCTTTGATTCATTAAGTACCTAGTTTGGATTTTTATATGCATTTTTCAATAAAAAGATACTGCAAGATTGTTTACCTTTTTTTAAACACCAAACCAAACAGAGTATAGATACCTTATAATCAAAACAAAAATCACGATCGCACCAATTGTCTTACCAAAGTAAGTGATACAAACTACGAGTATATAATATTTGATATACTCTGTCCATCAACCTTTAACAGTAGAAAAAGGGGACAAATTAAAAAAATGTAGATATTGTCGATTGCTCATTCAAACTTTGAATTTGTCGTCCTGTTTCACAGTCAAAAGTTGTTACACTAAATAAACATAACTTCGTAACACAAAAATGATGACGTTATATTTTGTTTTCATTAAAGGTCTGCGTACATTTTTTTGATATCGACCTCTATAATTATATCACCGAGGTCATTAGAGACGGTCTTTTCGTATATGCTTCAGTCGGTTACTTTAACATATTAATTTTAATGAGTTTGGGACTCAGCTTGACTCCGACGTAATAGTTCCAAGCGCTTAGTAGGTTTTGCAAAAGTAATCATACCGCGTCTACGAACAAATAAAACATGGAAGCCGCACGTCATAGTAAATTGCCTTTCAAAAACGGTCCTGAATTTTAGTTGACAAATGTCACCCCCTCTTTAATGCATCACGGCAAAGAATTTCAATGTCAACCTATAAAAACTTAAACCGCCATTTAAAAATAGTAGTGATTGATGCATCAAACTTTTGATTCTATAAGCATTTGTCAAAGGAGTTGCGTCGAAATATGCGCGGTGTTAAGAAAAGCGCTATGTCCTGCCCATGTTGGCACAATTGAACAATTGATTTTGGGGGCATTTTTGAGCTGGCGTTAGACGTCCATGTTAAATATGATCGCAGTACCGCGTCTTATGCGAGTTCTCAAACAAACACAGGCTTTCGTAAACTGTGTTGTTTTCATTGTGACAATTTAAAAGTAAACCCACATTAGCCTGTCTTGTGTACTTAGAATCACGGAGAGTGCAGCTGTCGTGCCAGCCAGTAATTAAAGTCTAAGATTTACCTTAACTTGTAACAGCAGCGCTCCTTTTCCAGTTCTGTTAATGAAAGAGGGAGGGAGGGATGAAAGTAGGTCAGGTTGACCTTGGACATTGACCTCGACGGGTTCCTGGGGGAAGCATTACGAACATGCATTACGTTTATCGCAATACATTAAGCACAAATTGAACACTCGCAAGGCGTTACGCTAACAAAACATTTGGCTTGATAAAATTATAAGGACGGCTATCGTTACGAACTGTGTTACAAGATAAACGGGGATAAATAGCAGAAAGACGAACTAACCATAATAGATTTACTGGCACATTATGCCATCTGCCCATTACGAGATCTGCACATTTTACGATATGCCCATTATGAGATCTGCTCATTGTGAGATCTGCACATTTTACAATCTGCACATTTAGCGATTTGCTTTTTTTACTTCGACTGCACTTTTTGAGAACTGCTCATTCTGCTATGTAATCATTTAAAAAAATTTAAGCATTTTTAAATAAACTCCACTTTGACCCTCGAAAGGGAATGTCTTGTTTTTCACAGAACCATTTTTAATACCATAATAATTGGGTATGTAAAGTTTTCTGAAGGTATGAATATTATATTTTTCCCCGATAGCCGTCGTCTTAAGGTTCAAGAAAATGCGGTTCTTTAAGACCATATACTTTGACCTCCCAACGCTAGTTTTAAGCGTCATCCAGCCTCCGCTAATACCCGTGACAGTCGCCGTCAATGATGACGTGATACTGTAATACCTACTCATAGTGAAAATATTTACAGTACTACAACTATGTGACTAGTGTGAATCGAAACGACATAAGTAGTGTAACATAATAATAATATAAGTGATTAATTTATAATCTGGCAAGCTCTAGCAAGCAAATAGACTTCACTTCACGTTGACGTCACATAGAGCATAAATTAATGATTCCAATTGATAAGTATTTTATCATAATTTATAATTTCAAACTCTTTAGTCAACTGATATTGAGATGTAGTCTAGAGCAAAATGAAAAGTCACGTGTTTGTATCAGAGCCAATACATTCCGAGTCTCATAATTCAATAAAATAATGCAAACAAAAGTGTTTTACACGTAAAACACTGAAAGATGCGAAAGGTTCAATCGAAACTCTGTAACAAAAATGCTGTATTTTTGTTTTTTCGTGTTATTTTCATCACGTTTCGACGATATCCTGATCCAAATTTAGTCATAATGCACCTCGAGAACACGACGTTACGACGTTTGTTATTGACCCACAAAAGACTTCAAAGACAACGTGAAGAATGATTTATAAAGTAGTTTTGGTTTGATTTGTTAAGTAATGCGATGCGAGTTAATATTATAGCTTTTGTATCGACCGATAAAGCTTTATCCGCTGCAATTAACGTTATATGCTTTAGGTTATTTTTGTATCACCATTATAAAATGCTCTGTATACTTCATATATACCTATTTCATTATACTGTTTATACTACGTTTAAAAAAACAATATTTAATGTAAAAACATGGGGCGTACGCAATTGCGATTAACTCACTATAGATATTTAAGAACATAATTACATAGAAAGTCAAGACAGCAATAGTGTAATTAATTTAAGCTATTTACCTCTGTAGAAGTGTTGGAACAGATGGATGATTAAATCCAAAATTAAAGCTACAATAATATATGAATGAGCTTGTATGTTTCTTTATAATAACGCCCCACGTTTTTATTTTAGTTCGGTAAAATTTTCCGATTAAACGCTTAATCCACGGACATAGAGGCTAAACGTGGCTTTTAGCATCCGACTGTGGAAGACTACAGTGATAACAGTTCCGCGTGAGTAATGTACAGAAAATATCATATACGCCAGTAACTAATTTTTATTTTCTAGTTTTTGGTGCAATAAAAACCGTTTAACTTAAAACTTTTTTTACTTATTATATTTTCAAGTTTTTAGTGCAATTGTTACTACTTATAACTACTTATTCTAGATCGAGGATTTTGTTTGTCATATGCAATATAATTATGCATAGAAGCGTCTATACTCTCCTGCTTATACTATACCTTAGATAGTAGAGATCTGGCAATAAGGAATATATCATTGATTTATTACGGCTTGCCTTACGCTAACCACTCACGTTGTCTGTCTACCAGTCGGAGGGCCGCAGGACCGACAGCTTACCCTATGCGAACTACTCACGCTGTCAGTCTACCAGCTGGAGGCCCGCTGGCCCGACGGCTCGCCCTACGCGAACTGCTCTTGCTGTCAGTCTATCAGCCGGTGGGCCGCAACCCCGACGGCTCGCTCTACGCAAACCACTCACGCTGTCACTCTATCAGCTGAAGGGCCGCAGGCCCGACGGCCCACCCTACGCGAACCACTCACGCTGTGAGTCTATCAGCCGGAGGGCCGCAGGCCCGACGGCTCGTCCTACGCGATCCACTCGCACTGTCACTCTATTAGCTGGAGGGCCGAAGGCCCGACGGCTCGCCCTACGCTACGCGATCCACTCACGCTGTCACTCTATCAGCCGGAGGGCCGCAGGCCCGACGGCTCGCCCTACGCAAACCACTCACGATGTCACTCTATCAGCTCTCAGCCCTCCAGCTAATAGAGTGACAGCGCGAGTGGTTTGCGTAGGGCGAGCCGTCGGGGTTGCGGCCCACCGGCTGATAGACTGACAGCGAGAGCAGTTCGCGTAGGACGAGCCGTCGGGCCTGCGGCCCTCCGGCCGAAGGCCCAACGGCTCGCCCTACGCTACACGATCCACTCACGCTGTCACTCTGTCAGCTGGAGGGCCGTAGGCCCGACGGCTCGCCCTACGCGAACCACTCACGCTGTCACTCTATCTGCTGGAGGGCCGAAGGCCCGACGGCTCGCCCTACGCTACGCGATCCAGTCACGCTGTCACTCTATCAGCTGGATGGCCGCAGGCCCTATGGCTAGCCCTACGCGATCCACTCGCGCTGTCACTCTGTGAGCTGAAGGGCCGCAGGCCCGACGGCTCGCCTTACGCGAATCACTCACGCCGTCACTCTATCAACATAAGAAGGCTCAATGTGATCCAAAGGGCAATGGAGAGGGCTATGCTAGGAGTCTCTCTGCGATATTGGATTAGAAATGAGACCATCCGCAGCAGAACCAAAGTAACCGATATAGCTCTTCGAATCGCTAAACTAAAGTGGCAGAGGACGGGGCTCGTTGCGTGTGGAACCGATGGCCGTTGGGGCAGGCAGGTTCTCGAGTGGCGGTCACGTACCGGAAGGCACATCGTGGGTAGGCCCCCCACAAGGTGGACTCATGACCTGGTGAAGGTCGCTGGATGCGGGTGGCACAGGGCCGGTCCTTGTGACAATCTTTGGGGGAGGCCTATATTCACCAGTGAACGTCTTTCGGCTGGTATGATGATGATGATGATAATTAAATCCATATGTTTCTACCAAATATCTAAAACAGTACTTCAAAATCTACATATCGCTTAACCTAGCGGTTGTGGCAGGCAGTAACACTGGACTATCAGATTTGAGGAGTTGAACGTTAGTATTAAATTCGCTAATGTTTCTACTTAATATCTAAATAACTTCTTTAAAATCAAGATATCGATAAAAGATAAACCTTGCGGTTATTCTGGGCAGTACTGCAGCATCAGGAGTGAGGAGTTGGAAGTGAAGATCATGCTGTTAGTATTTGATTATGCCGAACATGCTATACTTTCATTTTCACGTGTCTAACACTCTCGGTTAAGGTAAGCAGTACGTCTGCAGCATCAGGCTTTGAGGATACAAGGATACAAATATTATAATATTGCATTGTCATGGGGACATGATGAGAGTTCCAAATTTTATTGATTTCGGTGCAGTAGAAGTGGTCGAAAAATCGATCATAAGATTTGAAGCATCGACGACAGTTGATACGCGGTGAAGTTAATAAAAACCGTTTAAAAATATTTCGGACAAGAATCTATTACAAGAAAATTTACGTTTTGCGAAAAAGACGACATCACACATAAAAAAATCGTACTTTGAAAGACACGCTTTCATGTGCTTCGTAATGTCAAACATTTAGATATTGCCATAGCACTTATATTACCCAAAAAATGACCTGGGTCGCGTTTTATAAAGTTACAATTTACAATTTCGCTGTTTGCCTCTCTAACGCACGCACGTATTGGCGAGAAAGAGAGGCAAACAGCGAAATTGTAAATTGTAACTTTATAAAACGCGACCCTGAATTTGTGAAAAGATACTTTAAAGAGAATATGGTATGTAGCTTACGTGTGTACCTGCAAAATGCTGGCGGCTTAGCTGTCATTTAAGTCGTTATGTCAATATGTTAGAATAATTTTAGTTTCTGTTTTTCTGGATGATATAAGTTGTCAATGTAATTAATTTAAATATTGTTGAATACATTTGCTCAGTTAAAAATAAGTTTTATTATTGATTCCGTTAAGTCCCACACGTGTATTTGACATTGATATCTAATATAACTGTCATGGACCATTTATATCCACCTGTTCTAACTATATGGGGTTTCATTAAGTCTTTTATGTATGGCTGGTTTTTATAGCTGCTTCGCTGTTTTCACACACATAAGAAAGTGAAGGGCATCTAAAACGTTGTGTAAAAATCCGATTTTATGTAAAACATAAAATCCACCACATTTTATTTGTGTATGCCTGATTGGGGAATCATGAAGACTCCGTTTAGATAATATACTCGGGTAGCATCTTGACCTATTGCTTCTTGAAATTGTACCATGGAGTCGCTGAAATAGTCTTACATTCAGCTGTATAGGTTTGTCCGAAATACGTTTGATAGGCAATATTTAAAGCGCCTAAAAGAAACAATTTGGAAAGTAGCCATACATTACATGCACACCATACACTCAGAACATAGAAACGCAAAATAATACATATTTCAATAGTTAGACCAGGTATAACTTGTATTTATAATAAACGATACAGTCTTTAATACTATTTGCGTTTTCTTTGGCTCTATATTTCTGATATATTGTGTTATCTCCAAAATGCATTTGAATGTTGGTTCTATGTTTAGTATGTTTTGATCACAGCACGTACATGTTTTTGTCACGTATCTCCAAAAAGGGTAAATTATAACAATGTTCTTGTAAATTCGACATTCAATTGTGTATTAACATTAGTAAAAGAACGGGATTATGTACTCAACTTACTTATTTCAAATGACACTTTCGTTTCATTAAAGAGGTTGATAAATAAGTGGCAATTTTAGTAAAAATATTTTTTGAAAACATTCTATAGGTGATAACGTCATCCACATTATTAGTACGATCACTGTGCATGGTCAAGTTTATCTGTGTTATACAGGGTTACTTTTTAATCGTTACAATAAATATGTACCATATCATTGGTATAGATAATAGATCACATTTATCAAATACAATTTTTTTTATTATTTTATTAATTTACCCTTCATGCAAATGTAACATAATGGGCGCCATTCCCTATAGCAACTTTAGTCATTCGTATATTATTCCATTCGATTTTTTTATGAAAAGCTTATTTTTCAGTACAGGTGGCGCATTTTTACGCGCTTGTGCGAGAAGTGGTTCATTTTACGTCAAGTCGAAATCTTCGGAGGGCCATATGTACTGAAAAACGTCGTACGATACACGTGCGGAAACGAAATTCGTATCTCGTGTCGATTTAAAGCACTCCCTTCGGTCGTGCTTTAATTTATTTCCACTCCTTTAGAGCTTAATTTTTTCGCACTTGAATCGAAATGTACTATTCTCGGTACGTTTTGTAACAATTCGCATTATTTTCCATATTTTTTTTTAATTGATAGTATATTATTAGTAGCGATTTATTGATACTCATGTCTGCCTGCGACCACGGGTGTGTAACGTCATGCCCGAAACGTCAGGATATAATTAAACGTAAGTTTACGCGATTAGGACCCGTTGTATTTAAAATATGAGTGATAATCGTGAAAGTTTAAATCGCAAATAGTGCGACTGCTTACAAAACATTTCATAAAATTATTCTAATTCCAAAATAAATTGTGTTTTTAAAATTTTATTGAATGATAACAAACTATTATGAACATAAAATCCTATTTTTAATAGATACGAGTAGGTACCATTCTTATTTATTTCACTATTTTCGTCATGTCAAAATGTGTCATGGTCTCAGTAGTCATCCTACTGTTTTTATCTATACTGTGTAATATGTTTGTTATTGTTTTGGTTTAATATATTGAATAACATAATTTTATTAATTTAGTCACTCACCACTTATGTTTATTCAGTCTCCGAAGCCCCAGTGACGATAACTTTTTTTTATGTGTTATCACACCAATCTTAAAGATAGTTTGGTTGACGACAGCGGTGCGCAAAATTGACGTACGTCCTCCCTCCGACAGGTCCCAATTGGGACTGAAAGATGACCGCAAGTACGATCCGGGAGCACAATTTCACATATTTTGTATGATGAAATATAATTCTTACAATATAAATTATTTCATCTCGAATACCTTTGACACAGACTTTGACGTTTCTTCTGATATATTTTTTTTCTTGGTAAAGTTATGTTGTTCCGTGGCAAAATGAGTTTTCATGCAGAGATTAGACCTATGTTTGGGGTCGTTTTCTATAGGGCTATGTTTATTTAAGTACCTAATACTAATCAATGCGTGATAGATCAAGTTCTTAAATGTAACATATGTAAGTTTTACATCATAAGGAAGTAGTATTATTAAGAAAACTGAAAAAAACAAACGGGAATTCTACTATTACCTCGCCTTAAAGTGAGTTACTATTGTGCAGTTTTATGGATGAAACGAGCCTAATGCCTTCGTCCGCAATAAATACAATGAAATAGACAAAATAATGAATGAATGACACAAGTGACATTGACGTTGACAGATTTTTTTTTCTATTTCATTTTACTGATTGCGGACGAACGCGTCCGAACAAATATCACCTCACTCACTCAAAAAAAGATTATTAACAATTTATAGGAAATAAAAATAAAAGTGCCGCATTTTCCTGAACCATGACGACAGCTATCAGGGAATAGTTATTTGTTATACAAGGGTGCAAAGTTGTATTTTACCCGCGAGTATGAAATTGAAATTGTTTTAACATACGAGAAGTAAAATACATTTGCACCCGTGTGTAACACAAAACTTTTCCTCTCACTATAGCGAGGAAACTCAAAAAAGGTAATTATTTGTTCACATTACAATCATCATCGGATTAGTGATAATAATTTTCCAAATGCATCATGTACTTAATGCAAGATTTTGTCGCAGTAAACTTAGGACGAAAAAGTAAACGCAGCACGATTTTAACACATTCCTGTAGTTGCACACCAACGCCAATGCATTATTAAATCATTCTCATTCATTATTTTTACAAAATTATAACAGAACACCCTGAAGGTTGTTTAGTTTACTATTTTTATGCGTGTTCGAGTCGGTAAATAAAGATTATAACCTATAATATTCTTTGACAATGTTGACGTTGACATTTTCTGCGTTTTGTGATTGCATCTAGTCATCTTATCATCATTCACTAAAACAATTGTTACTTATGGAATTTTAGGATTTATATGTTAAAATCATCATATTATATAAAGGTTTGTATTTTACACTAAATTCTCAAACAAATTATTTAATTATCATTAATATGGAACGATTTCCATGAGCATTTTACGTTTTGTTATTCCAAAACCAAGGTCATTACTTTGCCACACAAGTGAATAATATGCGTTTTTACACGTTCGTATTAAAGGATAAACGAGCACTTTACGAGCTAGTGAGGGGAAAAATATATTTTTCACCTTCAGAAAACTTTACATAGCCAATTCTTGACGAGTTTAATAAGTTAGGAGACTTGTAAGCCTTGTGACATCCCGTTACAGTAAATATTTATGTATTTAATTTAATATTCACGTTTTCTAGTTACCAAGTACCTACGGCCGAACTTGCTCATTGGTACACATAACGTTACTCGTCGTTATTGCTAGTCGCAACGCTCCGAGGCTTACATAATTTATTTAGGCTGCGTAGTTGATGCTGTACAACCGCCAGATATATGGGAGCGGCCAGGGCACTCATAAATATCTCAACACGTATCTATAGCCTCTTCCTGCCCATTATGTTTCCGAAAGGCCATATTCGATTTTTGTCAAATTATGAATGAAAGTCCTGTTTAGATTGAGGTTACATTCAAACTGGTGGTTACACTCGGCCGTGTGGTGACGGCATTAAGAATACGTATGTTACCACCTCAACTCCTTGTGCGGGTATTGTAAGAGTCGACTAAGGGATTGAAGAATCACTGACCATGATTTGATAAAAGATGATGATGGGCAGCAGCGTCATCATAGTGGACACATTACTGCGATCGCCAATCCGCTTGCTCAGCGTGGCGATTATGGGCATTTACCTCCTAATGCGTCTATACGCACAGTTAATAGGAGAGGCCTACGTCCAGCAGTGGTCTATCATAGGCTGATGATAGTGATGATTTATAGGTATATTTTTTAATTAATTCGGTTTTTTCAATAGCTCAAACTGAGTATGACGGGCAGGACGAGCGTAGCATAGTCATGGTGTTAGCGTGCATGTTTGGATACTTTTGAGCTCCGTGGCCGCTCCTATCTGTCGGCTACTGTACAGAGTTATACAGGGTGTTTGGGATAACGATGTAGGAATTTCTGGAGGTGATAAAGGAGACTAATTGGAAGAGTTTGAACCCTATTTACCTTAGTCCAATATGTGACGGTTTTTTTTAACTAAAAAAAAAATTGAACTCACACTTGCCTACTAACTACAAGAAACTTATTTTGTTCGGTGACGGCGTTCAACAATTGATCGACGATAACTTTTAAACTAATTGCTATATTGTTGTACGTTTTTTTGTAATCAAAACTTAGAAAATCAAGCATGTTTTTACATGAATAGGAAGACTCATATCCCGACTGCTTTTTTTCCACAGGCCGATAAAGTTTAATTTACAGTTAGAAATCAGTAATGATGAACTAGAAAAATTATTAAAAAAAATGTTGTGTGAGTGTGAGAGTGGGAGTTCAATTTTTTTTATTTAATACTCAACTAATTATTATGTTAATTATAAAAAAAAAAACAATGCTATTTATTGCATATTTAGTTTTAAATTTAACTTTTCAAGTAAATTTTTGGTATAAAACTAAACATTTTGAAAAACGTGATTAAAAAAAACTGTCACATATTGGACTAAGGTAAATAGGGTTCAAACTCTTCCAATTAGTCTCCTTTACCACCTTCAAAAATTCCTACATCGTTATCCCAAACACCCTGTATTATGTATACACTTACTACAGCCTGTGTACGTATAAGATAAGAGTACTCAAAACAGATTAACGCTAGAGGTTTTATTAGGGTACAATATCTAGAAATACCTAGTATCTGTGTAGTTTGAAGGGCTCGTGTTAGCTGAACACCGAAACTTCAGCACTCTAAGCTTAGCCTAGTCAAAGCTCGTAGAACTATTCTGTATCTAATCTATGCTGTCTGGTCGGGTGGCTTCAGTTGAAGTATCCACAACTAAACGTTGCTACGAAATAACACACAACTGGGGCGCCATTGCTAAAATTTAAACAATAATTCGAAGCTACAGTTTGTCACTTCGAATGACGTGTGGATTGCAGAGGATACCGCTATGTCCATCTGTCTACATATGTTCGCAGGAGTCCATTGATCGTTAGGACTGAAAGTTTGAAATTTCGTATAGAAATTATAAATTTTTCACGTCGACAAAGTGTTTTTTCGGCTGAATATGTTAAATCGGGATGTTTTTATTTTTATTTTGAATACGCACCTAATAGTACATTGTGCATCAAGGGAGGTAAGCACTACGGAATTACTAACGGGAGTGTTAGAAGCCCCACGCCGTAAGCGGAGGGCTTTTAATGACTCGAGTCAGTATTCCGCTTACCGACCGTGATGCATACAGTGTTTTTCATCGTATACCTGCCAACAAAAAAAAAGACAAAATATTATAAAATGACGTACTGACATTCCTGTTCCTCCCTAGGGAATTTCACTTTTCTATTACTCCCGCTTCGCATGTAAGCAATGGCGCGCTTAGACAGCAAGTGTGATGATTTGATGAAAACATATATACTCTTCATATTTTAAATATGAATGAGGACATGTATTGGGCCTCATAATACTGAGCGGGACCCGACCCGAGATCGAGAGAGCGCAGTTAGGGCCTTATGACACTTGCGATTTACAAGCGATTTGAAAGCGAAGCTTCGCGAACTGATTCGCCGCGATGGTGTCGCGATTACACCGCGACCGCGTGACGAATACGCCGCGACTGCGCAGCGAGTTAGCCGCTTCATGAGTTGGTATCCATTTTGTAATAATAAATCTTATTAGTGACTGGTCTAAGACTCAGATCACTCTGAGCGATTTACTGACGGCTGAGCAGCGTATTCGTTACGCGATCGCGGCTAAATCGCGATGTACTCGCGGCAAATCAGTTGCGGGCACGCGACGAACACGCCGCGCGTACGCTTCGCTTTCAAATTGCAAGTGTGATAAGGCCCTAGTTGGCGGGCAAACGCGCTAGCTAGCGGAGGTCCTAAAACACGAAATGAACTGGAAAATATCAGCAACGAAAAACAAAGTCATGAGTAGGTACAATTATATTCAAGATTCTGAAATTGTTAAAATGGGTCAAACTCAAAATCATGTTATGAGTCTTTCCGGTGGACATTTCAAAGGTTATTAGAGTTAATTTTCTTATTAAACCTTTATTGTCATTTAAAGGTACTCCTTTCCTATTGGATTGTGTGATAAAAATCACGACTTCACTCCTACCAGTTGCTTACTATTGGCCACAGGAAAGAGGGGCTCTACAGTTCAGCTAAACAACAGCCTGTGCTAGGTAGTAATGATTTTTATCATACATCGCAATGAAAAAGGAGTAGGTACGTCTTAACCCTTAATCAAACACGAGTCACACCAAAATTTCATTGGTTTTGGCCCTTATCAGTGAAACACAAGATTCAAAACAGGTGGGAAACATATTCCCATTATCCGATTAAGGGTTAATGAAGATAAGGCTTTCATAAGAAAATCAAGC
>JALPQI010022271.1:0-25364 GCA_025490895.1 Thaumatotibia leucotreta
TCTTGACCGCTGCACTTGCATCACCCGCCCACATCCATCACTCATATTACCATATGAATGGCTGTTTTGACAAATGACCCCGCTCCGCGCCTGCGCTCTGTTAATCTGCAGTTGCATAGAGTACGCAATTGAAGAAAGTTAATATTTTATATAAAACTATTTGTAGTGTGTGTTCACAATTCCGTTTCTAAATCTATTCGAACATCGAGTTGCCATATTAATTTTTAGGATGGTTTCCGATTTCGGGTATTAGGCACCAGGCACCCAGTCGAAAATCTTACATTCGGCGTTAGATTGAGCTTGAATTGAAAATACTGCATTGCATTTTGTACAATTTTCGTACAGGTATGTACGTGTATGTGGTTACGTCACACATTTCGAATGTGATATAAATATTAAGGGCTATTCTTCAATTCTTAGAAGTATCTATTACTTAAAAAAATCATTTCTGCAATTAAAAACAAAACTAATAGTTATCTAGCAGATACCTACTATTTACTGCGGATTGAAAAATCAGTCCTAAAACAACTAAAGTTTCAACAACTAAGTTTGTAAGCAAAAGTCAAAAATGTCTAATATAATATAGCATTGTTAAACTTTCCGTCTGCACAGTGGCGGTACACCCAACCTATTGGAACCATATTAAGCCGAAATGTAGAGTATTAAGAGTTTTTTTACAACAATATATATCAATATATTGTCAATTTGACATGGTTCCGGAATGGCCTAGGGTCCCAATTGGTTAATTGCACATAATATCATAACATATTAAATTCAGTAATATACTGTAGCCGTATACCATCGTATTTTACCTACTCTATTCTTGATCTATATCGGTCCAAATGTTTCTCAAGTTATCAGTCGCCATATCGACCGGCAGCTGATCATCTCGCCAGCATTCTACTCTAATTGATTTCTAAATGAGTTTCCGATGATTAATACGAGATCTCTCATTAGCTACCGGTTAGGCAATGACACGCCAACTTATCTGTGACAGATGAAAGCTCTTAAGATAACGACGTTAAGCATAATATTGCTCGATCCATGGTTCAATCTTAGTATTTCATGATAGTTGTATGTTAGTTTATTTTGACGCTAAGCCTCGTCTATGTATGTTACTGTTGCTTCGAAAGATAAAACTTAATTTTCTACTTTAATACAATGTAATGAAAAGACACGTTAAGAGATTATTTCTGGCACCGATGTTAAAATGAAATTAGGTATTTGTAATTGATTTTATCTTTTGAATAAAAAAATCTCCGTATTAATAACAATTTTACTATTATTTGAGTATAGAAACCTCAGAAAAACTGCTACATTTTGCTAACCTTTTGTCGCTTAGTCTCAGCATAATAAATTAAGAAAGAGACGTAGTCGTACTATGAGTTGGCAAGTATCGGTTACGTTAGGTTTTACTCGATATGTAAAGCAAGCCATCACGCTCGCTCCAATAAATAAGCGCTGGCGCGAGAGAATACTTTACGTGGTGGTGAAGGAAACGGGTGGACAGTAGGTACGATGTTAGAGGGTCTAATAAAATTCATTCCAATTCCCTTTTCATTGCATTTTGCGCTGGTTGTACCCTGTCATGAATAATGTTTATTTACCGCAGACAATTAAAACCCATATTTTTGTACTAGTTCCAAGAGTGCAGAATTTGAGTGCAGAGCTTTCATTCAAGTCACGAAAAACGGTTTTTTCCTAACTAGTGCGGAAAAGTAAACTTTGCGTAAATTTCTCTTTTTAAGGCACTTGTTATGAAAAAAGTCGTTCGATACACGTGTAAAAATTTCTTTTTAACTCGGATGATTGTCGCCCTCGTTCATCGATGGAAATGTATTATTTTCTCATACATATAATTAAAGACACCGTTCTCGGATAACTATTTCTCACGAGTGATCTTAAAGGTAGGTATTTGTTATTTGATTATTTTACTTCGTTTGTTTTATAAATGATGTTTTAATATGTTTTGTGTAGGTCCTTGATAAAGCGGAAAGGAAAGTTTTCAAAAAATCTGAAAGTGTATTGTCGGATTAAGGGCCAGACTGATCTGAATATAATTACATATATAATTACATAGTAATAGTGTAATTAAGTAACAATAGCTTATCGAAAATGGTAATGTCTAATTGTCTACTAAATCCAAAATAGAATCTAAAGGATTCCGTAAGTAGCAAAAAAACTCTTATGCTCTGAGCAGAAAAGCAAGACAAGATTCTACACATTCTTGAACTAAAGTAAGCATAAACGCGGTGCCAAATAGGAATCCCATTTATTTTGCCCTATTTGCCAATACGGAGTAAGCTGATTGAGTATACATATAAATAACACATTTATATCTCTAAAAGGAAAAAATGATGGTACGAGTACCGTGTAGTTGGCAGCTAAATAAAATGGGTACAACTTTGTTATAGTTACAGTGAAGTCTCAATAGGTAATCAGAAGGCCGAGTGTAGGCAATAACTAACTTATAGAAAACGTCTCGATCGCGATAAAATAAATAAATAAATATATTGGGATATCTTACACAAATCGGCTTAGTCCCACGGTAAGCTCAATTAAGGCTTGTGATGTGGGTACCTGGCGACGATATACATAATAGATACTTAAATACAAATAATGCCCTCGCCGGGATTCGAACCCAGAACCTTCAGCTTCGTAGGCGCGGTCACTACCAACTAGGCTACGGAGGCTGACGTTTTCATCGTCACTTTCATAAAAATGACGATGAAAACGTAAGCGCGATCTAGACGTTTTTTTATAAATTATTACCTACACTCGCTGGGCCTTCCGTCCGAAACACTAACACGGGAATGCCGATTTTCGGATTATTGAAGAAGATTGAATGTACCTATATATTTTACGTCGGGAGGTAGTCAATATGAAAATGTTATATTAAAGCTATACAATAAAAACAACCTTCTAAAATTTCTTATTCCGGTGTTTCTATGCGATTTTCTTTTTTTTTTCATTGCCATCACCACTTTATTTACCGTTTTATAAAAGCAAACGAGACTATTGTGCCAGAATAGCAGACAAACATGCGTCTGCTACAAGATAATCGAAAATGACTCCACTATTTATACGCAATTCGTCAATAATTTGGGAATGGTAATGACTTGATTGTTGCGACTGAATAATCGCATAGAATTACCCTTTCAGATATAGGTGGGCACTTCTCCGAGTGTTTCAACCGCCGTGACTTCGGTCGCATCTTTATCACACGAATCCCTTGAGAGATGTATGAATTTTTGGATATCTTGGTAGACGTCGTTGACTACCAAAATATCTAAAAAAAAATAAGATACCCACGGAAATCTTGTAATAATAATAATGTTGCCACCGAAGTAACGGCGGTTGAAACGATCAAAGAAATGCCCAGGTAATAGTAGTAGATTGACTTTAGTGTTAAAGAAGGCAGTATTCTACTGCTATATTAATACAGTAAATAGCATAATACAGCATTATGTAGTAATATAGGTATGGTCACGTACAAACATATTTTAATTCCGGACTACAGACCAACGAAGTGCCGGTTTATTGAGATTACTAAATATGTACGTATACCTACAGGGTGATCAATCCAAATGGGTCAGCGTGGAGGGTTTTGGAAACCATCATCCTGTACATTATAATCATGAACTCTTTAACTCTAGTTAAGCCCCCACACAGTACATTGAAATTTCATATTTCTCAAAATATATTTGAAAGTAGGGCTTAAAATCTCATGAAATGACTCGCAACTATGTATCGTGTGTTTTCTAATAAGGACTCATGATTGAAAACAATTTTTCATTCATTCATTCATTTAATGACTATGAATGAAATTGTATGTAAATTATACCTACGTACAGTACAATTAAATATAAAGCATGCAGTATCAAGTTTTTTTCTTCGTCGCACATTTTGCGCTAGGTAATTATTACGAAATCCTCTAAATCCGACCGTCACGTGCGTTTTTAAACCTAGTCAATGAGCAAGCTCAATGACATCTAGAATTCGATCTCCGCCTAGCAGAAACGATTGCTGTGATTTAGGCACGACTATAGTTGTATTACAGGCTATTTACTTAATAAATAGCGTACAGACAGTTGATGGCAAATTTCACTGAAGCATAAATTATGAAGTCGATAAGGTGGAAGTACTAGTACCCGCCGCTGTACCAATACTCGTCATTATAGCTTGAGTTGCCATCGATACGATAAAATCAACTATTAGGGCATTTAAACGATTTATAATTTCCACCGATGCCTATGTGAAAAATGCCATTAACTGGATGTTAAGCAAAAAATATGTAGATTACGTAGAAGAATATTTCTTAAATTAATGTGTTTATCATTATATAATTAATCAATTGTTATAAATTTGTGTCCCAGCCAGTTTTGTATTATGCTGCTATTAAACATTTTTTTTCCTTATATTTTAACTCATGTAACGAGTTCAGTTCAGAGTCAAATTTATAAAAAAAATGTTCCCATTTATAAATTCAAAGTGTTTAGTTTATATTTTATACTTTACAATTCATAATTTGTTACTCATTTAACTTAACACTTCCAATGTTAATTCAATGTCAGACTCATATAGGCTAACTCAGAATGATCAGTATTATCAGAATAAATGATATCAAACATTGGACCGTTTACAAAGTATTTTTATATTTCGCCTCCAAACGATCTCGCCGGATTATGTTGTCGAGATGATCTCACTTACACGTCGCCGCACGTCGGGATAATTGTGGTGAAAGGAGTTTTCGGTGCTGGCATTACCTTGTTGATTTTCAGTGATTTGATTACGATGTTGACTACGTCAATATGTTTATCTCGAGGTAGATACCAATTTGTAATTATTTTACTTAATTAGTTTTGACCGTTATCGCAATGTCAACGAATCAATTGAATCATTAGGGATCTAGGTATTTATGTATTTTCAGCGTGGAATACGTTTTAGGTGCCCGAGTAGTATACCATAAAACCATGATAATATAATTGGTATGGTCCATTCAAAAAACGACAGTGAATAGGCCCTTAAACGGATGACTAATATTTGTGTTACTCACTGTACATGCGTCTCTACGACAATCATCATTATTTGCAATGGTTACGTTACGTCCTCTGCGCAGACGCAATCGGCGCCATAAATCGTCATAAACATGTAGAGCGACAAAACGTTTCTTATTAAATTACCGCGCCCTCGGCTGGCGCACTTTCGATACACTACACATGTATGTTCGGGATGGGACACATGGCCGTAAAAAAAGCAAGCACGCTAATTGGGAAAGTACAGATTTGCACTTGACCAATTGTTAACAATAAATATATAACCAACAAACTGTTAACAATGCTCAGGATTGGAGCTAGGCGAAAATACTAAAACTATTTATCATTAATACATATAAGCCCTAGCCAATATTTTTGTATAAATTGTTTAGTAAGTAGAAATTGTGGATTATGTTTTATATAGGTACCTAGTCTGACTTGCAATGAAATGAAGAATGTAATTGTTAACTAATTAATGCAGACATATTGAATCAGGATTGGGTGTGAGATAATCAATGCAGGCCTAATAGAAGACCCAGAAAAAAAGGAATTAAAAGTCCTATGTTCGGTTCGGCTCATAGTTGGCCATACTGTCGACGGGTGTGTCTCCACACACGTTAGTCAATGTGTATAGTTGATAGCGATTATGCTAATGCTATGGCCACGCAATTGGGTCGCCGTAATGGCGCAGGTTATCGACGTATACTAATTATGTTGTAGTATACATATGTGGTCACACGTCTTATATGTACTAACACTTTAATAAGTCATACAGTAAATCAAATATCTAATGATTATATAAAAACTATTTAAATTGAATCTAAAATACGCTCTCGTTGTAGCTATTGTTCGTAGGTAGGATGCTGGCGGAATGTCCGGGCTGAATTGCAACGCAAACAAATAGATCATACTTAAGTAAGCTGATTTTTTTAAATATAATGTCCCGTTTGTCGCTTACCACAAAGACGACATTTCTTTTTTGGGCATGTAAACGAAAAATGTTAACAAATTGTTTAAGCATCTTAGGGTAAGCGCCTAATGGAAGCTTTTAAAAAAAGCTCACAATATTATATTACCTGTATTATTTAACATTTGTCTTGTTGAAATATAATATTTTTCGAAACATATATTTAAAAAAAATGTAAGACTGCTAAGATATGAAAATAAAAGAGCGAAGTTGTATCTAAATAAATTGTAGAGGCTACCTATCGCTTTTAACAAGTAGGTATAGAAAGATTTTTCTAGGCACACAATCGAGCTAGAATCACGTAAACCAACGTCATGACATAGAAACTGGGCTAACTGAACACACATAGACAGCACAGCGACAGCACTAAATATTCAGATAAAAAAAGCTTTTTATTCAAAGCGGTAGGGGTCCTAAGACCACAAGGAAATTTAAGTAGGTACCTTGCCTATATGTACACTTGTACAATTTGCAATACAGTAATACGCGTTCAATCTGATCGTGATCTACAATAATTTAATTACCTATTGTATCTTGTAAACAGTTTTGAGTTAGTTGGGTCAGTGAAAAGAGAACTTAAAGCCAAAACAATGTATGTACTTACCCTACACCCACACAAATTGAAAAGGATGTTCAGAATTTCGATATACCAACAATTATATAAATTAGATACTAATTTACCAATAATATTCGCAGTTTTCAGTGGTAGGTAGTAGTAGTTTTAGCAGGGAACACAAATCTACGAGTATATGCCGTATCCAAAAGCTTTATTAAAGTTTTGCACCCCGCGAATACTGTTTAGTGTTTACGTTGCTTACTGTACTAGTTGCTAAGATAATAGACTAGGCGTGACATGGTGATCGTATCGGCCGCGTTGCCGATTTATAGCACTAGTGCATGTCGCGAACGCGTGTGGGTCGAAAGGGCGAGGGCTAGATCCGTGTGTGAAACAACTTCATTTGAAACAAAAGTAAGTCGAGCCTTGCCCTGGCAACTATTTCATTTACAGTTGAATTTCGTTTCGGCTTAACATCACACGCTATCGGCTTACGCAAATCATTTCAGACATGTCAAATTCTAATTACATATAGATATGTAGGTATGTCATATTCTGAACGGTCCAGAATTGGTGCTAATTTGTAATTTTTTTCTCAATGTTATAGTAGGTATTTTTTTTATTTAACACGTACGTACATACATACTCGATTACTCGTACTCTTAAACGCTTAAGTAAGATTTTGTTTTCTTATTTAACAATATCAAATAGTGATTTCATTAAATATGTCCGTGTGAATGCAAGTATTTCAATAGTTCAATTTGGCAATTTAATACGAGGCATGATTTTTTTATTATTGTTTGATATTAAGCTAACTTATGAAACATAAAATAGATAACTTGGTAACAAGTAATTTTAACGCAATGGCTGTGTTGTTACTAGGAAACGAAATGCAGCTCTTTATCGCACTAATAAGAAAGAGTGACAGAGAGGAAAAATGACGATACGCTACTAAGCGTTAACGATTGGCAACTTGGCTAAGCATTCAGCATTCCTTAGAAATAAAACAGTAAATAGTAACCAAACCACCCACTTCATTGAAAAAAAAAAAACAATTTCCCGTTAATTACATAAAGCGACTGACCGGAGTTCAAATAATTTGGTGATTCCATAACGCATCCGTTCTTAAGGCCGAGCCACACTGGATGCTTGTGCAGCACATCCGATGTGACGAGGCTTTTCTTTGATTAGGTATATATTTTTCCTGACATAATAATGCATGTGTAGGTACATATTTCGTATGTACCTAGATAATTCTTAACGATTATAGCTAATACCGACGTCGCTCCCCTAAGCATTTTTGAAACATAATAGAGTACTTCGATATTTCGAAAAGGTATTATTCGCGTTTAAATCACGAATATCGCTTTCCATCAGGCGATTTGTCTGTTCGTTTGCCACCTATAGCATAAAAAAAAAAATGTTTTCAAACAAAAATTCTCGACTAATGGAATATTGTTATGAACGTTATCATACTACCTACATATGTTTTGGATTCTAGTTCGTTATATGACAAAAAACGAAAGTTGATCTAATTAATATTCGCTTATTATTTCGCGCATGCGTAATTAGGATTAATTAGCAACGCATGAGGATTAATTTAGAATCGAAGCTTACGATAAACGGTATTAGAAATCGATCTCGAGTGTGTAAGCAAAAAAATAAAACAACTAGGAGCAATGACACTGGTAACGTAGAATGCAGATTTAGTAGGGTTCAATTTAACATACCTACTTATTCAGAGATTAAAATAATAATAGTACATTTCCTAACTAATGCGGAAAAACTTTTTTTCGGCGAGGGTGAAAGTTCGAGCCCGAGTGAAACGAGGGCGACAATAACCCGAGTTAAAAAAAAGTTTTTGCACGTGTAAGGGACGATTTTTTTCATAACAAGTGCGTCAAAAAGAGAAATTACCGCGCGCGAAGCGTGCGCAAAGTTCGTTTTCGCGCACTAGTAAGGAAAATTACTTTTTCATCACACTTGCTGTCTAAGTGCACCATTACTTGCATGCGTAACGGGAGTAATAGAAAAGTGAAATTCCCTACGGAGTAATAGAAATGTCAGAACGTCATAGAATAATATTTTTCCCCTCACTAGCTCGTAAGGTGCTCGTTTATCCTTTAATACGAACGTGTAAAAACGCATATTATTCACTTGTGTGGCAAAGTAATGACCTTGGTTTTGGAATAACAAAACGTAAAATGCTCATGGAAATCGTTCCATATTAATGATAATTAAATAATTTGCTTGAGAATTTAGTGTGAAATACAAACCTTTATATAATATGATGATTTTGACATATAAATCCTAAAATTCCATAAGTACAGATGTAGTGAGAAATGACTTGCCTTCGGAAACGTTCGTCAACGTCATGCTGTTTCAGTCTATCTCACTGAGACTGACAGTAATAGCTGTCATGCTACTTCAGTCAGACTCGGTGACACTGCCTGAAACAGCATGTGTTTACGAACGTTTCCGAAGGCAAGTAATTTCTCACTACACCTGTAACAATTGTTTTAGTGAATGATGATAAGATGACTAGATGCAATCACAAAACGCAGAAAATGTCAACGTCAACATTGTCAAAGAATATTATAGGTTATAATCTTTATTTACCGACTCGAACACGCATAAAAATAGTAAACTAAACAACTTTCAGGGTGTTCTGTTATAATTTTGTAAAAATAATGAATGAGAATGATTTAATAATGCATTGGCGTTGGTGTGCAACTACAGGAATGTGTTAAAATCGTGCTGCGTTTACTTTTTTGTCCTTAGTTTACTGCGACAAAATCTTGCATTAAAATACATGATGCATTTGGAAAATTATTATCACTAACCCGATGATGATTGTAATGTGAACAAATGAAAGGGTCATAAAGCACGGCGTTCCACAAGTGTGGAACGCCGTGGGCCCATTGCTTTTCATCATATTTATCAATGATTTGCCGCAATGCCTAACTGGTGGAGTGCCGTACCTCTACGCCGACGATACCAGTATTATAGTAGAATCTATATCGCCAAATCCGACTGTGTAACATTTTTAGGCGTGGAACTGGATCCGTTTTTGAGATGGCATAAGCAAGTAGACAAAATTGTTAACAAGCTGAGCAGTGCCTGCTATGCTTTGAGTAGTCTTTCCTATACTGCAGATAGAGAGACACTTAGAACAGTATACTTTGCCCATTTTGAAAGTGTGATGAAGTATTGCATTGAAGTATGGGGTAATAGTGGAAATATAAATGAGGTACTTGTGAAACAGAAAAAAGCTCTAAGATATCTGGCCGGGTGTTCACGTGTGCCCGTCACTCATAGAGGTTTATTTGTTGAATACAAAGTGTTAACTGCGGTGTCTCTTTACCTTTATAGTATTTGTTTGTATGTTTTTAAAAACAAGGACCGTTTTCAAATAAGTAGGCAAAATGCAACAAGAAATTTGAGACTAAAGCATGACCTTTTGACAATTAAATCTAATTTCCAACACTTTGATAAAAGCCTACATAACACAGCAGTTAAAGTTTTCAATAATTTGGACATTAATATAAAATCATGCGAAGATTATAAGACATTTGAATCTAAATTAAAAGACTATTTTATAAATAAACCTTATTACTCGATTAAAGAATACTATGCAAATGCTTTAAGTTAAATTAATATGTGACATGTAAATTTTAAATATTTATTGTAATAATTAATAATTTTTGTGATTCTACATTTCTAACTGTGATATTCTAGGCTAAGTATATTTATTTCATTTTTAATTTTGTTATGCTTGTTTTATATTTTGTTGATTTTTTTGTGTAACATTTTAAAATTGTATTTGCATGCATTTAGTTATGTTCTATTGCAAATAAATAATGATTGATTGAGTTTCCTCGCTATAGTGAGGGGAAAAGTTTTGTGTCACACACGGGTGCAAATGTATTTTACTTCTCGTATGTTAAAACACTCGCTGCGCTCAGGATTCTATTTTAGAACCACTCACTTCGCTCGTGGTTCAGCTAAAGAATCCTTTCGCTTGCTCGTGTTTCAATTTCATACTCGCGGGTAAAATACAACTTTGCACCCTTGTATAACAAATAACTATTGTCTTAAAACTTATTTTTTTGTTCGCAAGTGTGATGAAAAACACTGTATGCATTGCGGTCGGTAAGCCGAATACTAACTCGAGTCATTCAAATCTTCTAATAATCTCGTTAGTATAATTCCGTACTTACTTCCCTTGATGCACAATGTACTATTTAATCGCCGATTTCTGAGAATGAACTTTTGTCAGTTATTTATTAATCCTTATTATTGTGAGGGTAAGACTCACCATTTTTCCGATAGTCTTAACGTCATATAGGTATACAAAGGCTCATTTCTAAACTAGGTATCAAAAGTTCATTCTTAGAATTTAGCAACTATAATTTCAGAAGTTTATTTTCTGTCCACTAACTATTTAGATATGATCCCCGGTCTAGCAAGTCAATTTACAGCCACTTTTACAACCGGGAACTACCATATGAAGGGTCCACGGAAAGAACATGTCTAACCAATTCGAATTACAGAAAGAAAAACCACCTTACGTTTAACAGAATGAGGTGTGATTGTGCCCTGTTTTTTTTTTAGTATTAGACATGTTTTTTCCGTGGACCCTTCATATATCTCGTGTTTGACAGCATCTCACACCTTTCTCGCGGCTCGCGTGATGCTATCAAACACAAGATGTACCTACACTTACCCTAGGCCACTAGAACCTTGTCATAATGGAAGTAGGTATTAAGAAATTTCTTGCAATTTGATTTATGGCGTCACTTTGACATAGTTCCTGAATGGCCTAGGGTTCTCATTGGTTGACTGTACTGTAAGGCCGCTGTTATAGAGTGATTTCAGGATGAATTATTGAGCAATATAATAGACTCGGAACTATTAAACCGACGGGTGATATTATACATGGACTGTTTTCTGTATTAAAGTATAGATATCAAAGTTCGAAACAAACTCCGAACGAGACAAACTCCGATTAGTAGGACCCGACATAGGTAGTAAACTATTTAGGAACCCTTAATAGTTTGGCTATGTCCCTTGTAGCTCAGTGGCCCTTAATAGGTACTAGAAATTTGCAATTTCGTATGGTTAAATACATATTAACACGCTGACAAAGTGGTTCAATAGTGGTTCATAGTGGTTCAATCTAATATCTTTGTATCTGTATCACCTTCTCATGTCTGTTGTTTTCCCCAATAAAGAAAATAAAATAAAACATAGTTTTTTTTTTCAGGTACCTACACCTATACGTGTATATACCTATACAGGTATATACACGTATAGTGGGGTTTTTTTATTTACTAAAATCCTATAGTGTAACAATACCCATCGTTGAATAGGTCTTTTAAAAATAAGCGTCTAAGAAATAACTTTTTTTTTATTTAAAGTCAATATTTTCGGAAAAACCGCTCCAAAATAAAAAAACGTTCCGTGGTTCCGAAATTATTCCGAAAAAACCGTGAAAATTAGGCATCCAGAGAACTTTTTAAATAAAACTATTTCAAAAATAATCAGCCCTGCCGTTTTTGAATAACTAGACTGAGCATTGCCCGACATGCTCTTGGGCATTTTTTATGATTTTTTAAACTTTCCAACATTTGCATATTAGATGAATTTCAAAATATTTTACAATTAGTTAAAAAATGGATTATAATCCATCTTGTAAATTCATTCAGAATTTGTGATCAGAAAAATTTTGCTTCTCCGACTAACCACGTGTAGATATTTATTGCAGCAAATAGGTAAGAATTTATAAGCTTATCTCTTAGAAAATTAGAAATAAGCTTATTCGTAGTTAGTTTATACTAAGATAACATTGGATAATTATGTTAATTTGTTAAACATCGAACCATTGCTTTCAAAACATTCAAGCATCAAAAATGAATCTTATTTAATTATTTCAAAGTTGACAATGTTGTAACAACTTTTTTGCTCCAACATACTTTTTGTTTATTAAACTCTTCCTTAGTATTAGGTGTCTAAAGATCAATATCCTTGTTCACTCATCGCCACTAATCTTATGCTCTTACACGAAAGTTTCTGTTAAAGCAAATTCTATCAAATGAAGTTCATTTTAAAGTATACTTTTAATCCGTGTGAGTCTCACTTCGCGAGGGTCTCTTGCGCCTACGCATGTCAGCTGTCAACTGTCATTATGACATTAGTTAGACAGCTGATTGCGCGTGGACAGTTCGTGTTCAATTAATAGGCTTCATAGGTGTTATACATGTCGGAGATTAGGGGTCTGTAGACAGTTTGGTTCATAACTGATATGTTTTTGAACAATCTGGATATTGTACTGAGCCTTAAAGTTTTGTCACACGGTTTTCAAATATTTACTCTTTTAAGTCTTCACTAAATGGACGATATCCGATATGCATGCCATCAGGCACCTGTTGATGGTAATCGGGATGTATAAAACAGTGAAAAAAAACACGATAAATACTTACACACATTTGTTACTAAACATTCGACAGGTTTTGTAAAAAAAAACATAAAATGATAAAGAAATCTAAGCCGTATATAAAATTGTCTTAGCAATGACTAAAGTAAATTAACGAAGTAAAATTACTTTTGATAACTGTAAATTTACATAAAAAGCTCTCTCTATTTAATTCTAGTTCGTGCTTGCCTGTCTTGCGCTTGCAAGATCTATCGCGCAAAATATTCGTAGCTTCATTACTTTACATTGCCACAGAACATGATATGATCGTTTCTGATTACTTAGTGCCAAATTCGGCCGTATTTAAATTGATAATGAGAATAATGCACAGTATATAATTGTTTAATATTTTATATTTTCTTTATAAATAATAAATATAATTAAGTAGGTACCTACGTAAATAGTTGCATACTGTGTTTTTTAAATTAGTGGGTTGTCGATAAAAAGACATTAGGTTTCGCATGAAAAGTTGACTACCCTTATTTATTCCTTAAAGCTAAACAAACATTTGACAGATCCTGATTGTTTTGATTTGTGTGTTGTATTAGATTCCAGGTACAAATGAAAAAACACATTACAGAACAAAAACAACAATTATACGAATAAGGTGTTTATAACTATTATCTTTAATATTTCCTCATTCAACACGTCAATAGTGCTTAAGATCTTGTGTTGTTTGCCCCAATATTTTGATAATTTGTGATCACCAATCAGGTGTATAATTTAGTCCCGTGTTTACCGTTTTTCGTGCTACGCGTCACTTAGCCAGGCACACTTGTCAACTACAAATGATAAACACGGAACCATCATACCATAGGCTACAGATTTTCAATGGCTCTGGATTTGTGGAACTACTTTATTCTATTCTAATTGAGGTCGATGTTCCAGGATCTCTTGGAGCGGGTGTTCCGCCTCTTCGACACGGACCGCCAGGGCGAGTTGGTGCAGACCGACTGGATAGAATTCCTGAAGGCTAGACTTACGTATGTACCTGCATATTGTACTAAATTTATTAATCTAAATTTGGAAAGGGATTTGACCTCACTAGATCTAGGCTTGGTAGCTATAGAACTAAGTACTGGCTTGGTAGTCGAGTGAGCATTAATGTGCTTACTAGATAATATATGTAGTTTGATTTTCCGGTCATTCTCAAATGTATATAGGTATATAATATCTAATTACCGTTTCTGATTTTTTTCAATTGAATCTTAGTTCTAGTATTCCTATTAATATGCACTTTTGTTCAGTCTCACATCGTCGGCTATACGAGTATTAGATCTAGAGATTTATTAACTAAATATTTTGATTTGTACTTTTAATTTTTCTCCAGTAGTCACACTACTTAATACTATATAAATTAAAATTAAAAGTACAAATCAAAATATTTAGTTAATAAATAATTTGATTTGTGTTTTCGCAATATGTTCAATAGATGGCAGCACCATCTCTCTCTAGCTATTCTAGAAAACTGTAAAGTATTCTAATAGGAGGTGCAGGCATGTAGTTAGTGCTTGCCCTTAGAGAATGGTCAAAGGCGCCTACGCCTAGCCTTGTAAGGGATTGCATATACCCGAGAAATTTGACCGGTGGTTGCTAAGACCGAGTGGCCGAGGGGTACAGGCATCAGCCGCGAAAGCTGAGTACGTGGGTTCGATCCCCACCTTGGACATAGGTGATCTTGGTCGTTTTTCTTTGGTATATGACATCTAATATTTATAATCTATCATTTGTTGAGAATCACAATTTCTAAGATTATCAGTGGCATGAACCCATTCGTAAATGTACATTATACTACTTATTTAACTACAAGTATAACCTCGATATTTTCTGTTACATCGAAAGTGTGATATGAGAGCTTTTTATGGTAAATATGATATGTATAATATTTCCCCGCTACACCACACAAATAATTTAATCCACTTTGCAGTGAAGAGAAGCAGTTGGAGCTGATAGAACACATCGAAAGCGTGGCTTATTTGACATGCGGCAGTGACCACATTGATCTCGACACCTTCCAACTGATCCTGCGGAACAGACTGGTTCGTATGCTATCCTCATTTTATACGCCATGACTTTCAGCATTTTTAGTTGCATGTTCTTTTTAGTGCTTGGGGTTTGTGCTGTGTTAAGGTTGATTCACACCGGGTGCGTGTGGCTTAGCCTTTAATCCCAACGTTCCCGACTTTGAGTTCGTTTCGTTCGGTTATACAGATGTCAAACTAATTCCAGGTGACGGCGCGACTCTTCAAGGTAGTGGATACAGATGGTGACGGCTACGCAACGGTTGATGATATCATGGAGTTCCTGTCCACAGTATCCAGTACACGGTAAATATACCACTTAATATCTAATATTCCCTGTTGAATGAAACAGGGAAGCCTCACAATGGAGTATCCACACATCACATTATCAGCCAATCTCAGTCTACTGCTGGCATACTGCTGGACATAGGCCTCATACCTACGCGCATGGACAATTGGACAATTGGTAAATGCTAAATCGCCATGCTGGGGAAGCTGGTTGACGATCGCACCGATTGCAGTAGTTTGTCAAGTATGACGATGCTACTGCCCATCATCTATCATTAGTAACTGATTGGGATGGTCAATGACACTTCAATAACTTACGAAACTCACGGGTAGACAAAAAAGACTTTCTTCAGACTTTAGCTTGTGTAACCTATTATCGATGTTCTTTTAGACCGCGCGTCGGGTTTGACCGGCACAGCGTGGACCAGCTCGAACAGCTGTTCCGGCAGACGGTGGGAGACCAGAAGGAGATCACTAGAGAACAGTTTGAGAAGATACTAGTGTCAAAAAACGTAAGAGCTTGATTCATACCTGTGTTTTCATAGATCAGTTTAACGGCCTGTTTCAATGTCCGTCAAATACAATTTTGCCTATCCTTTTCTCCAGGCATATAAGGACAGCTAACATTTATCTGACAGATCTGAATTATTATATTTTATTCGGGGATGGTGAAAAAGTAGGTATGTTGTAATAATGAAAATACATACCTGTAAAAAAGTTAATCATGGACATACCTATTTTAAAAAAACCGACCAAGTGCGAGTCGGACTCGCGCGCGAAGGGTTCCGTACCATTATCGATTTATTATAAAAAAATACAGTTAAATCAACCTACCTCAAAAACTATAGAAGATAATTTAATCAAACCAAAAATCGTTGATAGAGTTTATTAATGTGCATAACATATATTTTTTTTAGAATTTTATATCGCGTAGTTTAAAAAATAGAGGGGGGGGACACATTTTTCAGACTTTGATGATCTCGAAAACGATTTGCTTAAATAAACATGAGATTTATAAACCTTCATATCATTTTCAAAGACCTTTCTATTAATACCCCACACGCTTATATACAACAAAAAAAAAATTCTATCCCTCAGTTACATGTATGGAGGGCCCCCACCCCAATGGTTTTTTTTACAATTTAGTATCATAATCCTGTAGCAGTTCATATAACACATATCCTTACCAAATTTCGTTACTGTAGCATTTATAGTTTCCGAGTAAATCGGCTGTGACAGACGGACAGACGGACAGACGGACATGACGAATCTACATATAAGGGTTCCGTTTTTGCCATTTTGGCTACGGAACCCTAAAAATCGAGGGATTTTAGAATTGGTATCACCTAATTACTATAAAACTTGAGAAGTTTGTTCGACTACCTTAAAATATGTATTTTAAACTACAGCCTTTCTTCACGGAGCGCGTGTTCCAAATTTTCGATGAGGACGACTCCGGTGCGATATCGCTTCAGGAGTTCATCGCCGCCGTGCACCGCTTCGCAGGACATTCGCACGAGGACAAGATCCGGTTCCTCTTCAAAGTCTATGATCAGGATGGTGAGTTATACCAAAATCGTTAGGTGGTGAGTTATACCAAAACCTGCCTTAACTTTTCCGTGAAAAAGTTGAGATTCCATTGTCTTATTTGTATGTAGTAGTAGTTGCACCTAGTAGTACAGATAAAGGCAAACTAAGGTGTGTTATATATATACACCTTAGTTTGCCTTTATCTGTACTACTAGGTGATACCTACTTAAAATTAGCCCCAGAGCACTTTAATTCTGTTTAATAAGAACGTCGTAATCTATTTATGAGAGGATTCTTTCCATAATTTCGATACGTATTTTGACACTTCACTGTAAGTGGTGGTAGTAGAAAAATGATAAAGTCCACTAACATCTAATCGTGTTAAATCTTATCTTAAAAGGAAAGATCATTAATTGCGATCATTTTTTACGTTAATTCACTTTCATTTTTAAAGCAAAGGAACATAAATATCTTATTAAAATAAATTGACTGGGAATGTTATGCTACAATGTAGGAAAATGGCTGAATACTAAAGCAGAACTATTTAACGTTTTTGATGAGTGCTATAAATTCCATTCCTCCCAACATATTTGATCAGGTGACGGGCTTATCCAGCACCGCGAGCTCCAACATGTGATGCGGGCCTGCATGGAGGAGAACGGGATGACGTTTAGCGAGCAACAGCTATTGGAGCTGACAACGGCCATGTTTGAAGACGCAGATACAGAGCAGAGGGGCGCCATCACATACGAAGCCCTGCGGGGACAGCTGGATCGACACGGCGGACTGCTGCATAATCTGTCTATTAGGTTAGTGCTGCTTTTAATATTTCAAGGTACATTAACCTTTTGACCCCACGTCATATACAAAAGCAGTCCCTCACACGCCACGTCAACAAAATGTCAAAACTCAAAACTGAAATTGAATTTTACGCACATGCGTGTAGGTCTATAGTGCTCTGTGGACAAAGACTTATAGTATATCAGTCTTTTGCGTTGACCCTTCCGTGCCAATATATCAGTTGTTGGCGTCCAAAAGGTCGATCGTCGTGTCGATTAGCATTGTCAAGAACTTGTGTAAGAAATAGTACATTTCTTGATATCTTTTAAGGAATAGCTTATAATTTTTTTTTGTTACAATTTGAATATAACGAGCTTAACAAATTATTTTCTCTTTTCCAGCATCGATCGCTGGCTCATTCCCGCCGCTCAGCCACAACGAACATCTCTTCGCCACAGGCTCTCTTCTCTTAAGCCCTATCAGCTCTCCCTCCCTTACTTCAAGAACAACTATGTGTTCCTCATCTTTACTGGATTATTCTTCCTAGTTAACATCGGGCTGTTCATCGCTAGAATTGTGGAGTACCAGGGATCAAACTGTTTTGTCATTATGGCGAGAGCTTGTGGTAAGTGCCTGCCTTTTGTAACGTATTTATCGTAACAAATATCATTTATTTAAATATTTATTAATTTCCTTTATAATTTAACATAATCAAGAATTTGTTTTGTGCCTTATTATAAATATCATTATTATTTAAATCGATCTCTGGAAGAATACTGTGCCGTGTGTAGGGGCAAATAGCATTATTATTATTAGGGAGGAGGAGAAGAAGCATTGGATTTAAAACTCGCCCCACCTATTCCTCGATGTTCTAAATTACCTACAAACATATGACTATAATTGCATAAATTTGCTTCAGGTCAATGCCTAAACTTCAACTGTGCCTGGGTACTGGTACTCATGCTGCGGCTGTGTATCACGCAGTTACGCGTGCGCGGTGCCAGTAATATCCTGCCACTCGACCATCACATCTACCTACACAAGCTCACTGGCGTGCTGATAGCCATCTACAGCGTCGTACACACCGTCATGCACATCTGCAACTTCAGTAAGTTCATCCATAAAGTAAACTGTAGTAGATTTCAAAACTTTCCAATGACTACCCTTCGATATTTAGTATCTTTAAGTTTGCTCTACTCTCGCTCAGTCATTCTTAGATTTCTATAATTAATTTCATTACCACAGGTCTAACTTTGGGGTCCTATAAATAGTCAAAATTTTTCTTCCAGGCTTGGTAGTAGTCAATGATCCGAAACTAAACGCCGCTAATTTTTCAATATGGGAATGGCTGCTGACGGAGCGCCCTCACCTTTTCGGACTGGTTCACGGATGCGCCAATCCTACTGGTATCGCACTCGTGGTAATCCTTGCCGTGATGTGTGTATGCAGCCAACCTTTTATTCGCCGAGGGGGCAGCTTTGAGGTGAAATTAATTGTATATCTTAAGTTCAGTTAAGATTCGTGTGGTTGCAAAAGATAAAATAATCCAGTAATAATTCGGTGTCCATATTGTGATATTTGTTTTAAAATATGTGTCGGTTCCTTAATTTTGTAATGTTCCTACATGACTTACGTTTATGTGAAAATATTTGACCTGATATAACCATTACTCTAGATCTTCTACTGGACACATCTTCTGTACGTGCCGTTTTGGCTTCTGCTGCTGTTCCACGCTCCCAACTTCTGGAAGTGGTTTGCTCTGCCAGGAACGCTGTACATTGCTGAGAGAATCATCCGACTCGCTGCCATGAGGTAACGTTAATTTCTCTTCTAAAATCATAATAATTGGGAGGTGACACGCTTGCATAAAAGACTATAATATTTTTCCACTATTTGGTAGGATAGAGTGCTCTGCTATATGAAAAAACCTAAAGCGAGTATCTCTACTATGCTCTACTCTTCTTAACGTTTCAAAGATTTCAATTTTTCTCTTCAGGTCAAATCATGGCAAGACATACATCTCCTCGGGAATCCTCCTACCCTCGCGTGTGACACATTTGGTAGTTCGGCGCCCGCCTCTCTTCGACTTTCACGCGGGTGACTACGTGTTCGTGAACATACCGGCTATAGCGCGATATGAGTGGCATCCCTTCACAATCAGTAGCGCTCCTGATCAAGAAGGTAAGCGTAGGATTAGAATTTACAGGAAAAGTCCATACAAGACTCAGGTGATACTACTTAAAGCGTGTTCGTTCGTGACACTCTCAGTCTCACGGTACGAATAAGCATGGGGAATGTACGAACTCCAATATATTCTGTTTACTACTACCTACCTAACTACAATATATTATTGTCAGGTTATAATATTTGTCGGAGACATGCTTCAGTCGTCGCGGAGCTGTGCGACACGTCGAGTGTCGAACATTAGAATATTCTTATTTGCAATGTTTACAATTAATTTGTTAAGAGTTCGATATATAGAAAACGATAAGCAATGTTTTGCTTGGAGTGATCTTTGCTTGTTCCATGCAGGTAGACATTAACCGTCATATTGGGATCTACCCGCCTTTGAGCAGGTAGTTTATGATCAGACCGTATAAAAGGTCACTAGCGCAGTGTTTATGAGGCATTCTGATTCGCGTGTTAGACTTACAAAGTCATTCTTCCTGACGAAAGACTTTATTTCTTTGTGTTTTGATATTGGTGAAGCATGGACTCAAGCTTAGAACTCTCCAGTCGTTTTGTATGTTGTTTAATCATGTTTTAATTAATTGTGTTTCAAGTGTGTACCTATTGTGATTATCTAAAATTGTAGTTACCAATGATTTGAAAAGATTACAATACAACCCGCTGAGTTTCTTCCTGGTTCTTCTCAGGCAGTGGTTTAACTCTTGCGAACCAGAGTAGTAATAAAAAACATAGTAAGTCATGTGTGTTGTGTTTCAATTATGAGTCCATGCCTACATGCCAGTATTGCCTACATGCGCAAATGCGTAGTTGCTTAAATACAGTATTCAGAGTACTGTTAGCGATGAATAGCTGGGAGGCAGATAGCTAAAATCCTACCCCTCTTAGCTCGGCTGTCGTTAGGGGGTATCCCGTCATATTTATATTTTTGACGTGTTTCTATTCCAGACTACATCTGGCTCCACATCCGAGGCGTCGGTCAGTGGACTAATACTCTCTATGAATATTTTGAAAAGGAACACGCTAAGCTGCACGCTGGAGAAATACCAGCTGAGCACGAGTAAGGACTACTTAATTCGGAATCTTTCCACCCTACCAATGATATAAAGCCATAAATCTATTTATAACATAATATACAGGGTGGCCCATTCAAATCGGTCAGTATGGGAAAGTCTGAAACTATACAGCATAAGAAGATTTGTTCTTAAGAACCATGTCACCGATTTTGATAAAAAGAAAAACTGCATTCATACATTTGAAAAAAAAATACTACCCAGCTAGGAAATCGAACCCGGTTGTTATGAAAAAATAAACTTACACTATTTCTATTCAGATATGGTTTATGTAGGTCTTAAGCAGTAAATGTCTCTAAGAAACGTGATGTCTAAAATTAATGGAATCCATTGTTTTCACGTACTTAAATTTATTTTACTAGGTGTTTATTGTGTAAATCGTAAGAAATTTTTTTCTTCATATTTATCAACGCAGTTTTCCTTATTATTAAAATCGATGACATGGTTCCTAAGAACAGATCTTCGTATGTCTTATAGTTTCAGACTTTTCCATACTGACCGATTTTAATGGGCCACCCTGTATAGCATTTTAAATGAAATAAGTGTAACCGTTAATTTGCTTCTGCAGGAAAGTATCTAGGACGGGATCTAGTCAAAGTAACAAGAGTAAACGTAAAGGCTCTTCCGGAGATGGAAAGAAACGCTCAGTTGACTTTTCCCCAGAAGTAATAGAATATACCAACGAAGGGTTTACTTTAGACGAGGACAAAGAGATGGATTTTAAAGGTGAGTTATTTTTTGGTATAGTCGATCAATTCTATTACCTTAAAATTGTGATTTTCATTCGTTTCATTACTGATAGTGATAGAAAGACGCGATGCAAGTACACGCTTTCTATGACTTTACCTTGAAAAAAAGTTGAATTATTTTTCCATCAAAAGTTAATCATAATTTTTTTGTTAAATTAGTGTTCTTTGATTTAGCATTGTCACCATCTCCTAACGGGCGGCCTACGCTGCTAAGTTTAGCTCCAATGAAACACTTAGAGAAATCTCGCTCCATGCCTGACGTCCATAATAAAGACAAGAACAAACAGCGGCTTTTGGCGTAAGTAGCTTTTAAATGTTAATTATGATCAATTAAATCAGATACTATGAGTACCTAACTAATATAATTATGGATTCTCCTTCCTTCTAACACAAGTAATAATCTTACTTAAAAGAAGACTTCTGTTATTTGTAATTAGCAATGTGTTTATGGACCAATAAAATATTTTTCTTTTTTTTTTTATTCGATGAGTAGTAGTAACTTCGTAAGTAACGATTTTCTAACGTAAGTGACTAACGTAAGTAACGTAGAGCTGACAAAGATTTGTAAGCTCTAATAAAAGTGATTGTTAGTTACCCAGCTCCCAGTGGTTAACTTTCCTTCAAAGTGGTACTTACATAGGTACAGTACTTATGCAATAGCATGCAATTAATGTTCTATACTTTTATAAAAGCGGATACCTACTAATGATTTTTGACATGCAGGTTGCAGGACTACCCTCGTTCCGAGTCAGAGCGGAGCTTTGATGTCGGATCTATGGCCAGCGCGCGTCGCGCGGCCCTGGGCCTTGCTTACCGCAGTCCGCAAAATCGAGCGCTGGCACATAGTTTTAGGTTAGTACTCTAAAATATGCTTGTTCAAAAAGTGGGAAATAAATTATTGAAGCGTAACGACAGGTATCCGTTTCAGCTTTGCCATCAATGCATATTGTCTGTTTGGCGTCTTTTGTTTTTATAATTACAACAGTACTAACTACTACGATGTATATAATCCAACAATTCAACTCTTGTGAAAACTTATGAGCAGGTTCTATGTTGAGCTGTCCTATTTCAAAATGTATCAAGTTGGTTTTTGAATTCTCTCCACTATTTGAGGGAGAAAATACAACAACGCCTCCTACCGCCCACATAAATTTGGCACTAGTATTATTTTAAAGTACAAAAAGAAAATGTTAAGTTTCTCTTCAGACCCTTAATTATTCTGATAGCTATTTTCTTGCGTAGGTACATGCGGACGAAGCCGACTATCATCGCATTCAAGACGCCGAGCCTGGAGAGTTGCGAGCAGCGCAGACGGTCCAACGAAAGCATCCTAACAGTTGGTTAGTCATACTTAACTTGGGGCTGATTTTTTCAATTACTATCTGTAAGATAAATGTTAGCTCTGTCCTTTTTGGTCTTATGACTTGAAAAAACAAAAGGTTGTGATCATTTATTTTTATCTGAATAGTAGTGGTTGTGTCTGTTAATTTAAAAATCAGCCCTTAGTAAATAACTTGACCACTATTTACTACTTTAAGTGACCCTACCAAGGATTAAAAATACTTAAAGGGGTATCAATGATTCGTCGATTAAATATTGGGATTGGGATCTTCCTACCCAACACAGGATGAGTGTCCCGTGTGACGTGTCGCATAATTTATAATGGCCATGAAGCACGTATTTAATTTAGTTATCCTCCTAGCTCGACGGCGCCTTTCCAAGAGCCTGTCCCCAGACAAGGATGTAGAAGATCCACCCGCCATCACCGTGCAGAGCCCCAGCGACGCCTCCACGGCAGAAACATTCGCTAATTATCCAGTAGGGAAGCCGCTTGAGGTAATTTTTAAACTCAAGACGTAGAAGTAAGTAGTATAAACTCTTTTCGTGAACATCCTAGTCTACACATACCCACAGGGTTGACAAGGTGTCTCTGGAACGAAAAGTGTCAATAGGACTACTACAGCAGCTGATCAGCATGAGTCGTAGTACACCAAACGAAGGAAACTGAGAGGAAAAAACTCGTGTATAAGCGAATTTTGGCATAGTTGTAGGGAATGGTGTTTTAAACCACATACTAAAAGTACTGGTGGTTAGGGGTGGAGCTAACGGGGGGAGGGGGGTGTAAAGGTCCTTATTTTTAAATTTTCGTAAATAACTCGTAAACCGTGGCTTATAGCAAAAAACGGTCTAGTACATAAATAATCTACATAAAATTCTCTACAAAAAAAGTATACGCATGTTTCCTCTGGGATCAATATGTCACGAGATAAGAAAGCACGAAGATGGACACAATAGAAATAAACTCATTTGTTTAAGTAGGTATGGCACATACAGAATGCTCGCGAGCATTCCAAAATATTTGAATGCTCAATTCCTGACCATATTTAGATTCTTTAATGTTATATAAAATTTCCTGGATTCGGCTTAGTTTCAGAGATAATCAACCTTGTTTTCGAAATAAGTTTTTCGACGTTACTCGGCATAAAACTTCTTTTTGGTTACAATGCCACCACAATGTGTTTTAATATTACCACACCTTTTGCCTGGCAATCAAAAAATGGGAATAAACTTGACGAAATAAGCAGTCCCTAAAAAAAATATTAAAATAAATATTTTTTACAAATTGTTGTTATGATAAAAAGTACTAGAAATGTGAAAAAGTATTCAAAAAGTCTAAAATAAAAGGAAAAAAAAAATTTTTTTTTGGGGGTATTTGACATTAGGTCTTATAATAGTTTTTGTTTATTTTGATATCTGGAATGCATACTTAAAATCTTTTGGATAGCTCGCGCCCGGGCGCGCCCTGTATGCTTATTTGTAAAAATAAAATTTCTAATTATCTTCTAAACCTTAAATATTCTCATAATCATCGTCAAAATATTTTCACTATGCATTCTAGACATCAAAACAAAAATTATTGTGAGACCTAATGTCAAATACCACCAAAAAAAAAACTTTTTTTTTTTCTTTTTTTTTAGACTTTTTGCATAATATAACATTTCCAGTACTTTTTATCATAACAACAATTTGTTAAAATTATTTATTCTAATATTTTTTTAGGGACTGGTTATTTCGTCAAGTTTATTCCCATTTTTTGATTGCCAGGCAAAAGGTGTGGTAATATTAAAACACGTTGTGGTAGCATTGTAATCAAAAAGAAGTTTTATGACGAGTAACGTCGAAAAACTTATTTCGAAAAAAAGGTTGATTATCTCTGAAACTAAGCCGAATCCAGGAAATTTTATATAACATTAAAGACTCTAAATATGGTCAGGAATTGAGCATTCAAATCTTTTGGAATGCTTGCGACCATTCTTTATGTGCCATACCTACTTAAACAAATGTGTTTATTTCTTTTGTGTCTATCTTCGTGCTTTCTTATCTCATGACATATTGGTCCCAGAGGAAACATGCTTATACTTTTTTGTAGAGAATTTTATGTAGATTACTTATGTACTAGACCGTTTTTTGCTATAAGCCACGGTTTAAGAGTTATTTACGAAAATTTAAAAATAATTACCTTTACACCCCCCTCCCCCCGTTAGCGCCACCCCTAGCCACCAGTACTTTTAGTACGTGGTTTAAAACACCATTCCCTACAACTATGCCAAAATTCGCTTATACACGAGTTATTTCCCCCGATAGGCAACTTTTGGTCTTCGTTAGGTGGGCTATCGGCCAACCGGCGAGTACCTATGATTG
>JALPQI010022272.1:0-20127 GCA_025490895.1 Thaumatotibia leucotreta
TAGCCGTCTCGACGTTCGTCAGGTGCCTGATTCGCCTCACTGCATATGCGGCAGAGCTGAGTTTGCCGGCCAATGCTGCCACCTGTGCATGCCATTGTAGTTTAGAGTCTAACGTCACACCCAAAAAAACTGTCTGATCTTCAAATTCCAGTGATTCACCATTTACTTTGATCATACTGTTGCTTACCTGCTTAACATTGGGTAAGGTAAATTTAATGCACTTAGTTTTCTTGGCGTTCAAAAGTAAGTTATTTACTGTAAACCAGTTTACAACAGTAGATAGCGCTTCATTAATGGTATCAAAGCTCTTTTCTTTTCTATCCACTTTAAATATGAGTGACGTGTCATCAGCAAATAATACAATGTCATGTTTCTCTCGCACAAGGTTAGGAAGATCATTAATATATACCAAAAACAAAAAAGGGCCCAAAATTGATCCCTGAGGTACTCCAAGAGCCACAGGCGACCCGCATGATTGAGTTCCATTAATAACCACTCGCTGTGTCCTATCCGAAAGATAAGAAGATATAAGCTCAAGGGCAACATTTCTAACCCCATAATAGCTTAATTTCCTTTTTAAATTTTCATGGTCAACACAATCAAAGGCTTTCGAAAGATCACAGAATATTCCAACAGCATCTTGAGCTTTATCCCAGGCGTCAAAGATGTGTTTAAGGAGGACAGCGCCGGCTTCAGTGGTAGATCGGCCACTAGTAAATCCAAACTGATTACTATTGAGCAATTTGTTACGATTAAAGTGGGAAACCAGTTGATTTAGAATGAGTTTTTCAAAAACTTTACTTAGCGCTGGTAATATTGAAATTGGTCTGAAGTTTGAAGGGTCTGTTTTAGTTCCTGATTTAAACAAAGGTATAATTTTGCTGTGTTTCATTAAATCAGGAAAGACTCCAGTATCTATACAACTGTTGAAAATATCAGCTAAATAAGGTGCAATTGATTCAATAATGGAATGTAGTACTTTGACCGAAAGGCCCCAGAGATCTTCAGTTTTTTTAACGTTTAGTGATTTGAACGTTTTTATTACCAAGTTTGGGGTAACATAATCAAATTTGAATACATTAGTACATTCCACTGCATTTGACTCCAAAAGTGATTTAGCTATATCTGGCGATGAATTTAATGATTTGGTGGTTTCTACGGGTATATTAGAAAAAACCCTCTCAAATTCATCCGCCACTTCAAGGTCGGAACATATTAAATCATTATTAATTTTTAAGCTGTAGTGCGGATCTTTGATCTGACGTTTTCCGGTTTCACTATTAATAACTTGCCACACAGCTTTAATCTTATCACTCGAATTCTGGATCTTTTTCGACAGGTAATCTGCTTTAGCTGCGACACAAATTCGCTTAAAAGTTTTTGAATAATTCTTAACATACTCTAGAAATTCCGGCCTCTTATCTGTGGCTTTAAGGTGATATAAATCATAGAGCCGGCGTCTTTTCTCATGAATATCCGGTGTAGCCCAATCAGCGAATTTAGTTCGCGCCTTGCCTTTGAGTTTCTTTGTTTTAAAACAGGAATCAAATTCCTTTTTTATGCAAAGGAATAATTCGGAACACAAGCAGTCAGGGTCTTCCTGTTCAAACTTTAGATGACGTAATTGTTTCACAATATTCTGATTAAATAAATCCAACCGCTTCTCAGAAATAGGT
Organism: Thaumatotibia leucotreta; assembly: GCA_025490895.1. Classification (NCBI taxonomy): domain Eukaryota; kingdom Metazoa; phylum Arthropoda; class Insecta; order Lepidoptera; family Tortricidae; genus Thaumatotibia; species Thaumatotibia leucotreta. Next base: position 1,677 of record JALPQI010022272.1, read on the forward strand.
CTACACATAGACTCTTGCGGAACTTCTTCCACTCTTCCCCTGAAGGAGGCACGTTGTCCACAGTGGTCAGAACTTAAGTTATTTATTATGGACTTATTAATCGCATTGCTGTTACTGAAGATATTATCTATGCAAGTTGCGCTGGTTGGCGTAATTCTAGTTGGTTCACAAAAGAGGTGTACTAAATTAAATGATTTAAAAGTATTAACAAGGCTTGTCGAAGTATGTGTTTTTTCAAGCAAGTTAACATTAAAATCGCCACACACAATAATATATTTTTTACTCCTAAAAACACTAGCAAGATAGACAAATCCTCGAAATTTGCGGATTTAATTGTTCAATTAATTTAAATATTTGTCAACTCTTAATACTCGAAAACGATTTCCAGTAATGCGTATTATTACCCATTTTCGTAAAAGTCTGGGTCATGGTAACACACTGTATACAATTCTATACCCATCCACCGCAAAACTTCACGAAAATATACGCGATGTAGCATAAAATCATTCCTATTAGAACCCTAAAATTAGTTTTAATAGGAATGATTTTATGCTAACTCCATATACATGAGATTGGTTTTATATGTATCTGTATAATCTGCAGAAGTATTTCGTTCGTTTTTGTCAGGTGGCCGACCAAGAGCAATACGACGGAGTTATGGACACGTTCCCGTACGACGGCGAAGAATTGGAAGCGCAAGGCTTTCCCAGGAAGTAAGTTGTTACTTATGCCGTGTGGTGACGGCAGTAAGAATACATTTGTCACCACCCCAACTCCTACTGCGGGTGTCGTAAGAGTCGACACGATTAAAGTGTTACAGACCATTCTACAAGATTGATGATGGGCAGCAGCGTCATCATAGTGGACCAATCCGCTTGCCCAGCGTGGCGATTATGGGCATTTACATCCTAATGCGTCTATACGCAAAGATAATAGGATAGGAGAGGCCTACGTCCAGCAGTGGACTATCATAGGCTGATGATGTGAAGTTGTTATTTAGACAAACTTCACATCACATCACATCATTAGGAGGTAAATGCCCATAATCACCACGCTGGGCAAGCGGCTTTGCGATCGCAGTAATGTGTCCACTATGATGACGCTGCTGCCCATCATCAATCCAGGGACCGAAACCGTTATTTTCCTTTTTCGTTCTTTGGTATATAAATTGTAAGTTAATGGAGTAATTTAAAAATATGATATTGTAAATTACCTAAAATATTGAGCAATACATAAAAAGCATAAAATATTTGGCTATTTCGAGGTTTTTGTAAAATACCAGTTCCAGTCCCTGCATCAATCTTCTATCAAAGTGTTGTCAGTGACTTTTCAATCCCTTAGACGACTCTTACGACACCCGCAGGAAGAGTTGTGGTAGTAACAAATGTATCCTTGCTGCCATCACCACACGGTCTCAGACAAACTTTTTGTGTTGAAAAGGTACTTATGAAACTTTGAAAGTAAGCGTGTGTTGATATTTATATTATAGCTATAGCCAATTTGATTTTGAAAATTATTATATATTATAAATTATATTTATTATTTGCCACGCCATTTTTCATTTCCAAGAATTTTCATAAATTTGCCGACTCGGTTATGTTATAATAACATAATACTAAGGGAAAGATACGTCTACGAAACGTTACAGTTGGCAAGTCATCTTTCGGCGAAATTAAATTCTGCGGTATGTTGGCTATGTTGGTTGGGAAGTGATATTCGGCAAAATTACTTTCGGCGATAAAGGAACTATCGGTAAGGCTATGTCCTACGTAGAAAATTTAAAGGAAACGAGCGTAAACGAGATTTGCGACGCGATTCGACGACGAAGTTGCAAATGTATGCTATGCGATGGCCTTGTCCTACGTGCACGTGCTATCGATCGGATATTTTCAATAAACAAAACGACACTATTCAGGTATGGCGTCTCGATCGCGCTTAAATAACAAACAAACTGATCGCATTTCGCCCGTACGCTGCGCCGGGGTTAGTCACGTAAGGCCGTGGGTTTTCTGGCCGGCGACCGGCGACTGACGCGTGTCCGCCGCCGACGACGCTCGAATGTCTTGTTCGGGGATGTTTGAGGGTGGTTTCCCTGAAACGTCACCGACAGCGGGTAACCGACGACGTGTCAGAGAAACTACCCTCAAACATTCGAACGTCGTCGGCGGCGGACACGCATCGGTCGCTGGTCGCCGACCAGAAAACCCGTGTCATACTTCCTGGCGGTGACATGGTGTCTTACAGTATTCAAACTAGGGCTCACGGTACACGTGTAAACCGCCAAACCGGATACCCGTGTTCTTAAGCCCGACGGTGCTAAGAACCCGAATTACACGAAACCGCCGGGTACCCGTGTCCGTGTCTAATACACGGATACCGTTTACACAAAACCGCGTGCTACCCGGGTACCCGGGTTTTTAAGACCGAAGCGAACTTGTTCGAAATAGTATGAGCAAATGCAAATAAGATCATTCGACACTACAAAACACTACCTGTTCAGGAAAGGTCAGCCGATATAACTTTTTATTAATATTTTATACATTTCGACTCTTATCTGTTACGCAATAACGACACGAAAACCCACGGCCTAAGACTAGCGTTGAAAATTTCCAGATTAAATTTCGTTTTTTTCCGGATTTTTTTGAAAAAATAAAATGAAAGTTTCCACTTTAATTTTCAACTCTAAACCAATGTGAATTAGATGTAATTTTCACTTATACTAGGAGAACGCGATGTCATCGAGGAAAAGTCAATTGAAATAGATGGAAAGGAGTGACAGTGACATGATTATTTCTGTAAAAATCCGAAAAAAACGGAAAAAAGTTTTTGCTTTCATACAATTCCCGAAAAAAACATTTCTTTTTTCCGACATTTTCAACGCTACCTAAGACACCTGTATTAGCTGGCGGCTGTTTGATTTTATCGCGTCGTGTCGCTTCGCATTCGCAAAGGAATCGCTCACCTAGGACACCTCGCAAGAGATATTTCATGAATTTCTCCCTCCTTCCAGATTCCCATTCTCCTCCATAGTCCCAGCGGTGTACGTGCAAGTGAAGGAGTTCATCTACGCGTGGCTGAAGTACTCGGCCGGCCTCGGCCTCGGTGGAGGCCGACGGGCCGCCGCGGCGCGCCACTCGGCCTCGCTGCTGCTGAGCCGCTCTTTCACGGGCTGTCTCTCGGCCTTGTTCCGCCACCCGCTGCCGCTCATGCAGCTAGTGCAGGTACTGTTTACCACAAGCTACCAAAATACACGAAATATGTTATATTTAAAGAATTATCCCCCAACTCCTAATTGCTAAGGAGTTGTACCTTCCATCATCAGATCACCAACTTAAGATGTTCATGACTAGATGCAAATACTTGATTAGTCTTCGAAAATAAATGAAAAATGTCATGTGTGCCTACAACATTTGAAGAGTTCCCTCGATTTCTCCAGGATCCCATCATCAGATCTGGATTTGGTGACAATGGGACCAACTAGAAGGTATACCCTTTCAAACAAAAAAAGAATTTTTCAAATCGGTCCACGCGTCTTTGAGTAATCGGGGAACATACATAAAAAAAAAAAAAGATTTCGACGAATTGTAAACCTCCTCCTTTTTGAAGTCGGTTAAAAATAAAAGGAGGGCGGAGGAGGAAGGAAGCGAAAACAACACAGTCGCGTGACTTTTGGTGCGAATGTGTCATTCACATACATTTATTACCGGCCTTGTTCCTCTATCCGCTGCCGCTCATGCAGCTAGTACAGGTACTGTTTACCACAAGCTACTTTTAAAATAAAAGGAGGGCGGAGGAGGAAGCGAAAACAACACAGTCGCGTGACTTTTGGTGCGAATGTGTCATTCACATACATTTATTACCGGCCTTGTTCCTCTATCCGCTGCCGCTCATGCAGCTAGTACAGGTACTGTTTACCACAAGCTACTTTTAAAATAAAAGGAGGGCGGAGGAGGAAGCGAAAACAACACAGTCGCGTGACTTTTGGTGCGAATGTGTCATTCACATACATTTATTACCGGCCTTGTTCCTCTATCCGCTGCCGCTCATGCAGCTAGTACAGGTACTGTTTACCACAAGCTACTTTTAAAATAAAAGGAGGGCGGAGGAGGAAGCGAAAACAACACAGTCGCGTGACTTTTGGTGCGAATGTGTCATTCACATACATTTATTACCGGCCTTGTTCCGCCACCCGCTGCCGCTCATGCAGCTAGTGCAGGTACCATCAGGTTCTAGGAGGAATAACGATTACATACAGCGACTGACGATACAGGGTAGGATAGGATAGGAACCAGGCCCCAAAGCGACCCACCTACGCGCTGGACAGATCAACACACTACGACCGAAACGACAAAGAAATACGTACCTACAACTTATCTGACGGACACTATTGAAAATGAAAAAAATAGGAATATAACAGTGGTTCATACACAATACACATACTTTCACAAATAACGACTAACATTATATTACACACGCACAAAATAGTGCATCGAGGGAGGTAAGTATGGAATTACTAACGAGTGTTAGAAGCCCGACGCCGTAGGCGGCAGCTTTTAATGACTCGAGTTAGTATTCCGCTTACCGACCGTGATGCATACTATGTTTTTCATCACACTCGCGGACAAAAATTTTAAGACAAAATATTATTCTATGACGTACTGACATTTCTATTATTCTCTATGGAATTTCACTTTTCTATTACTCCCGATACGCATGCAAGCAATGGCGCGCTTAGACAGCAAGTGTGATGAAAATTAGTTTATACTCTGCCAAAGCTACAACGCTTTCTTGCTATCCCTCATTTATTGGAGACAGGTAACCAACATCCAACTTCATCCCCGCAGCCGCGTTCTGTTTGTTGTCCTAAATTTTAATTGAAATGGAGTTGATGAACGCTTATGAATTTAGAGACGTTCATACTGATTATGTAAACAGAAGCATTTCTTTGTATAAACAGCGCGTAGCTAACTTACCCAGGCGGCCTCAACCACATTATTCTCTAGCTCCCGACTTTTAACCGTGTTATGAAACTTATAGATATCTGGCTAATCCTTCAAATCTCGTGTATTTTCAGATAATCGTGGACACTCACTATTTGGAAGACGCAACCATTTGCCTCTACGAGTTTATCAGCAACATCACCGGTTCAGAGTTGGTCACTACGCAAGTGAGTTTACATTTTGTTATAGTCGTAAATTAGTAGATTGTGTCACAAGGGATCAAAATGGTATATTTCTGGCGTGGGCGTATATTGAATCCTGAATGGAGCGACGGATTCTAAAGTGGAATCCTGAGCGTAATGAAGGATTCAAACGTTAACGCCCAAGACGCATTAATTTTGATACCTTATGACACATAAAACATATATCACATATTTAATATTTATGCAAATAATCGATTCTGAACAAATTTTCATCAATTATGAACGTACTGTTTATTTTCCTATTTCATTGTAATTTTTTAGGCTGCAATAGAAAGTCCTTGAACAGAAAAGTGCCACTTTGATCCCTCCTAGCAGGGAAGAAAAGACCCGTATTCGAATAAGGGGTGTGAAAACAATATTTGAGAACTGTCCGTGATCGAAACATTGAAAATTTCGAGCAAATCATGTTGATAGGATCACACTTTTATCTCTGTGATGTTAAAAAAATTCTTGAATATCAATTTTGATTAAATTCAATAATAGAAATCCTAATCAAATAAGGCAAAATCTCAGTTATTTGTATACCTCCGCTGTTCCGAGACTGATATTTCAGCCCACTGCTGCACATAGGCCTCTCTTATGTTATGACCTACACTTATAGACGAATTAGGGGGTAATCGCCACGCCGGGCAAGGCATACTGAAAGTTCATCATAATGGTTGTTAGACTCGGTCGGTAGCGGGAAAGATCGTCGTTCCGTTCCACCCTGTATGGAAAAATAAGCTCATTTGAAAAGCCTCCTTAATTTAGGAATTAAAACTACATACATATACCATTTATTCGTACGAAGCGCTTCGATAAGGCTTCGCTTCTTTTCTTATGCGTACTGCCAAGGAGTGGAATTCCCTGCCGGAATCTATATTTCCCAGATCATCTAACCAGTCAGCCTTCAAGTCAAGGGTTAACAGGTACCTTCTGGGCGAACTCACTCCATCGTAGGCCGCGTCTCTACCCTCGGTTAGTCTGTGTCTAACCTGTGTGTCTAGCAAGGGCATAAAGTGACCTATTTTTAACCGAGGCAATTTTAAAAATGGACATTTATGCCCATGTTGTACACTCTGCTTTTCACTTCGTATGCGAGGAAAGTAAAACACAAACACATTTTCACTGCAATTTACACAACGGAGTTGTCATGAAGCGAAAGAAGAAAAATATAAAACCAATACCCGCCAACCCATTTCTTTTTTTTTTAATTTTTAACCTGTGATCAGAGTTCCATTTGCTCGGTTTTCTACCAAGTCAAACATTTCGGAGCATTTTGAACGATAATCGATATCTATTTAATGTGATTGACTAAATTTAATGACAGAGAATAAATAATTCTAATATTGTACATAATATAAATAAAATAATATAACAAGTTTTGTTAGCTATACTATTTTATTGCTCAATAAAATTGTGCAATGTTTCAACTGTTTGGCTGTTGGGACCGATTACGTTAGCCATAGAAAAAAAAATACTTTTATGCTCTAGCTAGACCATAAAATGCGATTTTATGTCGTCTACGCACGACATAAAGGTGCACTTTTTGAGCATGAGAAGTGAAAAAACTTTTTCACTCCGATTTCCAGGCAGCCGGCAGCATGTTCCAAGCGGCCCGAGACGACGCCGAGAAGCAGATCTGCGACAACCTCGAGAAGAAGGTGGACGAGTTCCTGGAATTGGAGAACTATGACTGGCTCCTGGTCGAGCCTACAGGGCAGGCCTCGGCCTTCGTCACCGATATGCTCAGCTACCTGTCTGGGGTGCTCACCTCGTTGGAACAACTCCCTGAGAGGGCCAGGTAAGTTTTACATTTAGATACTCCAAAAAAAATAGAGGTCTAGAGGTGAGTTGTAATTAAGACCTTATCCATACACACATCCTTCTGTTTTTCTACTTAATTTCTCGAAGAAAATGCCCGATCAACTCGTCGTAAGCAGAGAGAAGTACCAGGGCGCCATAAACGCGAGAAGCGTTGCTTTGAACAGTAAGAGAATTACGACTGGTTGCTGCACATCACAATTTGCTACAGATTTGTGAGGGCGTTGTACGAATGTGAGAACTATTCCTTATCCAACTTTTGTATTAAGGTGGAATGTCACGGTCAGCTAGGCACTACAACGCCAATAGATGGCGTTATAGTGCCTAGGTGGCGCGAATTCTACGTATTTGTATATTTTATGTATGATAATAGAAATATTTTTAATAAGTAATACGTTTGCCGCAAATAAACTGCTGTTTCTAATGTAGCCAACTAAATTTCAGGTGAGGTTTAATTTACAAAATAAGTTTATTTGAATAAATACGAAACGCTGCCGCGGCTGCGCAGTATGCACACACACATTCAAACCCTTATTCGTTTACGAAACCGATTGCTTATTTCGAAACGTGTATTGAACTTGGATTAGGCTAGTTGGATGATCGTCTGACGCACATTCATTAGGACCAAGGTTCAAATCTCGTAATTTCAATATATTTTTTACTTTACATTACATGACTTTTTATTTTTTTTAATGACACTTAACCTATAATTACAATTTTTTCAGTAATAAATAAATAACCTGTGGCCTATCCCACAAAACTTTACAAGCGTATAATTCTACAAAATTGTATAAATTCCAAAACAAATAATTGTCAATTTTGTAGATTTGTATGCTTGTAAAGTTTTGTGGTATTGGTCCCTGAACTACCAACCTAGGTTTAATTTTGGTGACCTTATGTATTTACTCACCAAAAACGTTTTCAGGTGATGTTATGGCATCCAGTTCCGGTATTTTTTGCATGGTCAATCTGAAATAGCCTATACTACTAAAAAAAGGGACTGGATGTCCTAACCTAATAGGTGTCCAATCAGATTGGGACGGAATCTATTCGATGACTTCAGTTTTCATAAGAAGATTATATTAGATATTTCTAGTCATTTTAATTATTAGATTCCTTCCCATTCTAATCACGTGCGGAATACATAGATAAAGAAAACATTAATTTATAAATTCACTGTTTTATTTACATCATATCATATTATTTTCATTTATTATTTCTGTTTTACGTTTTGTGTGTGTTGCCTGGAAGTGAGCCTTACGCATCTACACATATTGTGACACCTGCAGTTGGCCCTGGATCTGAAATCAGAATACTCATCGTCAAAATGGTGTATGATGATTACTGGAATAAAAAATACATTTCAGCTTTGTCTAGTTAGGTGGTGGTGAACTTGACTGAACTTGATTTGTCACCACCCCAACTCCTCCTGCGGGTGTCGTAAGAATCGACTAAGGGATTGAAGTGTCACTGACCATTATTTGATAAAGATTGATGATGGGCAGCAGCGTCATCATAGTGGACACATTTCTGCGATCGCCAATCCACTTGCCCAGCGTGGCGATTATGGGCATTTACCTCCTAATGCGTCTATATGCATAGTTAATAGGAGAGGCCTACGTCCAGCAGTGGACTATCATAGGCTGATGATGATGATGGTGATGATGATGAACTTGACTGCGAAGTTAGGGAGGGAACCTGGGTTCAAAACAGGTTCAGGGAGTATCTACAAAATGGTTATATTTTTACGAAATATCATTTGATATTCACAAGTGCTTTACGGTGAAGGAAAGCATCGTTAGGAAACCTGCATACACCTGCGAAGAAATTCAAGGGTGTATGTGAATTCCCCAACAAGTACTCGGCCAGCGTTGGGACCACCCAAAATAGGCACGTTTGATGTCGAGTTGCGGAAAAAAATGGCCAGGATAGGTACAATACAATACAATAAGTTATATTTTTAATAGTTCAAGGCCTGGAATTCATCATCCCTCGGGAAAGTAACGTTTCCGGTATTTATGTAAAATAAAAATATTGTTCTTATAATATAATATAAGTATATTACTATTTATCTACATGTCAAGTTTCCTTATTCCAATCCGATGAGCAGTTGTTGCGAAAACAATAAACATCGAAACATTTTTGTTATAATAATAGTGGAAATATATAATAAAAAAAAAATGTTTGAATACTGGGAGGAAAGATATCCAGCAAGTCAGCCTCTACAGAACTTACCTTTTGATTTCTCCGTAATATAGTATCATTTCTCCAAGACTTCGCTTACAAGTTTTTTTCAGGCCCGAGTATCGGTGGTTTTTATAGCCTTTCCGGGACGTTTGTGGCTACATAATATCCTCATGTAAATCACTGCACGCTATGAGATATTTCAAACAATCGTAGGTAATTTAGCGTCAATTCGGATTTGTAGGTATAAACAAATGGTAAAACGATAAAGTACTTAGTACTGCCGGTGATTTAGAATCAGAGTGACGTTTGAATTTAGTGTTGCCTTGCCAAATGGGTTTTACGTTCAGTTCCACAAGACTATCATTTAGTACGCACATCTATTATAAAAACATTAAATGTAAGAAATCCTTCCTGTAGTATAGGTATAAATGTAACTAGTATGTATAGGTATATTTTCTATAATAAAAGGTCTTTCGTTCGGCTTTTGCGTGGGGATATGGCCTATATGGCAACATTAGCAACGCTTGCGTTTGATATTGTTGAAAAATATAAACTGCACGAAATGCGTTAGGGCAGAGCGGCAACGTAGCATTTTCAGCCAACTGGCAACGTCGCTTTCCAACCCACACACCGAACGTACGATTGGTGTATGACACTGTCGACGTTGACCCACATATTGACAAATCTTTATTAAAATAACGTACTAATTTAAGCTATTATTCGACCCTTTATATTACAGAAACATAATTTGCCGCAAACAAATATAAAAATGATTGTCGATTTAAGTGATTACATTGTAAAACTATGCTCCATTTACCCATATTTGAATAAATACATTAGTATGAAAAACGAACCACCTTAATGCAACAGGTCAATTCAGTTCCCATAATAGATATTTTATATATTCACAACAAACTGAATCGATCAATGCAGTAAGTAAAAAATTGGAAACTAGCCTACTGTTGCATTTTTGATTAGTTATCTAACCTTGGATTCTGCAAGTGACCTTACTATGTCCTTAAATCACCAGGGTAGCAGCAGTCCGCGCAGCCACCAACCGCATCGCGACCCGCCTCCGCAACCTGCTCCTCGACCCCGCCGTCAAACAGATCTCCTCCGGGGCCCTCTACCAGCTGGACCTGGACGTCATCCAGTGCGAGCAGTTCGCCGCCGGCGAGCCCGTGCCGGGCCTGAGGGAAGGAGAGCTGCTGGAACAGTTCACTAGTCTCAGGTATCTTACAAACTTATGATAGCCTGGTACTTTGACTGGAGGTTCCGGAGAAATTAGTCTTCAGATAACTTTAAAAATTCTGATAGCCTGGTGTCACCACTGCGGTTTTCTGGAGAAACTCACTAGCCCCAGGTATCTTATAAACTTCGGTTAGTCTCGTACCTAAATTACCGCTAGCTGGTAATGTTGTTGGTTGGGGTTCTCGAAGATTTCTCGTATCTAGGCTTCCTTGATTAGCTTGATATGCTGGCCGTCAAACAGATCTCCAGGGCCCTACCAGCTGGACCTGGACGTCATCCAGTGCGAGCAGTTCGCCGCCGGCGAGCCCGTGCCGGGCCTGAGGGAAGGAGAGCTGCTGGAACAGTTCACTAGTCTCAGGTATCTTACTAACTTATGATAGCCTGGTACTTACACTTGAGGATCGGGAGAAATTAGTCCTCAAATATCTCTAAAATTTCTGATAAGCCTGGTATCACCACTGATCTGTCTTCTGTAGAAACTCACTAGCCTCAGGTATCTTGTAAACTTCTGTTAGCCTGGCACATATATTGACACTAGCTGCTTTAATTTTGTTGGTTGGAGTGCTCGAAGATTTCTCGTATAGCGTTGTCCGTTGGCTCGATTTGCTGGCCGTCAAACAGATCTCCTCCGGGGCGCTCTACCAGTTGGACCTGGACGTCATCCAGTGCGAGCAGTTCGCCGCCGGCGAGCCCGTGCCGGGCCTGAGGGAAGGAGAGCTGCTGGAACAGTTCACTAGTCTCAGGTGTCTTACAAACTTATGATAGCCTGGTACTTCGACTGGAGTTTCTGAAGAAATTATTCTTGAGATATCTTAAAAATTTATAACCTGGTGTCACCACTGCGGTTTTCTGGAGAAACTCACTAGCCCCAGGTATCTTATAAACTTCGGTTAGTCTCGTACCTAAATTACCGCTAGCTGGTACAATGTTGTTGGTTGGGGTTCTCGAAGATTTCTCGTATCTAGGCTTCCTTGATTAGCTTGATATGCTGGCCGTCAAACAGATCTCCAGGGCCCTACCAGCTGGACCTGGATGTCATCCAGTGCGAGCAGTTCGCCGCCGGCGAGCCCGTGCCGGGCCTGAGGGAAGGAGAGCTGCTGGAACAGTTCACTAGTCTCAGGTGTCTTACAAACTTATGATATCCTGGTGCTTAGACTTGAGCTTCCGGAGAAATTAGTCCTCAGATACCTTAAAAATTTCTGTTAGCCTGGTATCACCACTGCGGTTTTCTGGAGAAACTCACTAGCCTCAGGTATCTTATAAACTTCGGTTAGTCTCTTACCTAAATTACCGCTAGCTGGTACATACAATGTTGTTGGTTGGGGTTCTCGATGATTTCTCGTATCTAGGCTTCCTTGATTAGCTTGATATGCTGGCCGTCAAACAGATCTCCTCCAGGGCCCTACCAGCTGGACTTGGACGTCATCCAGTGCGAGCAGTTCGCCGCCAACTGATGGAATAGTTCACTAGTCTCAGGTATCTTACAAACTTATGATAGCCTGGTAAAACTCCTAATTTGCTTTGAGGTTTCTGGGAAATTTGTCCTCAGGATGCTTAGCCAAGTTGCCAATCCCTAGCGCTTAGTAGCGTATCGTAGTTTTCCCTCTCTGTCGCTTTTTCATATTAGTGCGACAAAGACAGTTAGCTGCCTTTCGTTTACGACTAAGCGTTAGCGATTGGCAACTCTTCTAAGCACCCTGATATCTTTAAAATTTCTGATAGCCTGGTATACCATTGCTCTGTCTTCTGGAGAAGCTCACTAGCTGCAGGTATCATAAACACTGACATGCTCTTATTTTACATAGAAATAGAGTCTAACGCAAAAATCAAAGCATGCGAGTGGTTATAAACTTCTTGTAGCCTGGTACCTATAGGACAGGGTAATTTTTTTATTCATCGTCCAAAATTTTAGAGGGTTAATTCTGAGGTGATATTGATAAACTTTTACTACGGGACCGACATCCGATTCGAAGAAAAATCTGATGTGCCATACATTTTCGCCTACTATCTCAGGGTTTGTATAGTAAAATGTGCGTGTCAACAATATCGTTTTCACACCACCTATTCGAATACGGGCCTTTTCTTCCCTGCTGGGAGGGATCAAAGTGGCACTTTTCTGTTCAAGGACTTTCTATTGCCAGCCTAAAAATTACAATGGAATATGAAATAAACAGTACGTTCATAATTGATAAAAATTTCTTCAGAATCAATTATTTGCATAAATATTAAATATGTGATATATCTTTTATTTTTCTCATAGGTGGTGTGAAAAGCAGTATGTGTCACACGGTATCAAAATTATTTCGTCTTGGGCGTTAACGCTAGAATCCTTCATTACGCTCAGTATTCCACTTTAGAATCCCTCCCTACGGTCGGGATTCAATTGTGGAATCCGTCACTCCATTCAGGATTCAATATACGCCCACGCCGGAAATATACCATTTTGATCCCTTGCTTGTGACACAATCTACTATTATTTTCCCAGACAACTCCTCGACCTAATAACCGGCTGGGACTGGTCGTCCTACCTCCACGACATCAACATGGAAGGCAACAAATACAACCTCGTGACGCCGCGCGACGCCGCCACTTTGCTCGAGAAACTCAAGGAGGCAGAGTCCAAGTCTTCCGTCTTCTCCGTGCTGAAGAAGAATGAGAGGGACAGGAGGAAACTGCTCGACACTGTGTTGAAGCAGTTGAAACAATTGCAGAATCAGGATGGATAGGAAGAGATGACTAATACAATGAAATGAATATATTATTTGGAAAGGGTTGTTCCCACCTGTTACCATCCATCTGACACAAGTGGTAACAACTGGGAATTTATAGATATAATGAGCCCATTTAAATATATTTGATTTTATTTTGTTTATATTTTTCATAGCAAAACATAAACATAGTGGTCCATTTTATGCTCGAGTGGCGGCCACGTACATACCGGAAAGCGCAGCGTGGGTAGTCCCCCCACAAGATGAACTGATGACCGTGAAGGTCGCAGGATGCGGGTGGCACAGGACCGGTCATTGTGTCAATCTTTGGGGGAGGCCTATGTTCAGCAGCAGACGTCTTTCCGCTGATATGATGATGATGAATATCAAGCTTTTAGTGCCTTTATGTGGGAGACTTGCTGTAAAATTATTCAGTATAACATACAAAATAACTAAGACGCGCCATCTAATGCATTATCGAGTTATCTTGTTAAATTAATATCTGTTTAAATATAAGATTAAGTAATTTATACATGAACTAATGTAGTGATAGAGAGCATTTATAGTTTAGCAATTATCATGAACGGTGTTATAATAGAATAAATGTATAACACAATTTCATTTGTATTTTAGTTAAGTACCCAAGTACTTATCATCAATATAATTTATTATGATATTTTTGTGTTTTATTTGAAATATTGAAGACCTCATTAACTTTTTAAGCAAATAAATTGTCAACCATATTTAACCTGACCACAGTGAATTTTTCATTGTTTGCCCACAAATACAATACAAAATTTACACCACGCAGATCTGTTGGTTTGTTATGATGGCCACGCGTTTGCAGTTTATCGTGTTGTGCTACTCGTCACTATCGCACTTGCTTCCTTGTTAGAACCTGACGGCAACAACGACAAAGGAATCAAACGAGACCGTCATCATAAACCTACAGACCGTGCATTTGAATAGAAATTATTAAAATCAAGGCAAACATGAAGAGAGGCCTATGTTCAGCCTGTAGGTGATAAACGGGAGAGATGATGATAATAAAAATTGGACTCTGGCAGGGAGAGCTTGTCATTGATTGTCCAACATATCAGACTATGGAGGTACGGAGGGAAGGAGGTGAATACACTGTACCGTTAAATGTATTACCATCCACTTGACTGTATTCAATCAAATAAACGATTATGATTATGAAAAAAAAAGCTTAACAATTGACTGGAATGTCAGTATGATCAGACTTTAACCCTTCATCAGTATGTTGTTAGATTAAAAACGTCCCACATTATCTCACTTGTATCATTATCTATATATATAAACGGCAATGTCCTGACTGACTGACTGACTGACTTAAATCAACGCACAGCCCAAACCACTGGTCCTAGAGAGTTCAAACTTAGCATTTAGATTCTTTATAATGTCTAGAGGCGCACTAAGAACGGATTTTTGAAAATTCCTCCCTTAAAGGGGTTAAATGGGGGGTTAAAGTTTGTATGGGGAAACAAGATTAGTTGGGCTATTTTATTCGAAACTTCACAGGAATGTTTTTAATAATAAATAAGTAAACACGTGTTTCAGGTTTTTTGAAAATTAACTCCCTATGGGGGTTAAATGGAGGGTTAAAGTTTGTATGGGGAAATAAGATTAGTTAGGCTATTTTATTCGAAACTTCACATGAATGTTTCTAACAATAAATAAGTAAATACGTGTTTCAGGTTTTTTGAAAATTCATTCCCTATGGGGGTTAAATGGAGGGTTAAAGTTTGTATGGGGAAATAATATTAGTTGGGCTATTTTATTCGAAACTTTACATGAATGTTTTTAACAATAAATAAGTAAACACGTGTTTCAGGTTTTTTGAAAATTCATTCCCTATGGGGGTTAAATGGAAGGTTAAAGTTTGTAAGGAGGAACCAGATTCGTTGGGCTATTTAATTCAAAACGTCATAGAAGTGTTGTTGCCAATGAAGAAGTAGGTACTTATCTACATACCTCTACCATGTTATATAGTTCGAGTATTTTACCTCGAGTACTTGTATTTAAAAAAAAAACTCCTAAGGGGGTAAAAATGGGGTTGAAAATTTGTATGAAAAAAAGTTTAGTTTTAGATTAAGAAATTTCATATTGCGTAAACTAATTCAGAATCTAAGAATAGTAATTCCAGGATTTTTCAAAATTCACCCCCTAAAGAGTTGAAATGGGGCTCCAAAGTTTGTATGGTGAAACAAGATTAGTTGGACTATTTTATCCGAAACTTCGCAGGAGTATTCTGTAAATTAAATGAGAACATAAATAATTAACCTTTATTTAAAATTTTCGAAAAACAAACAAACAAAGGTTAATTATTATTTATGTTTACTTCTGGTTCTAGAGATTCCAAATTTAGCACGTAGGTTCCTTTAAGGGTGTAGGGGTGGTTTACAAAAATTTAAGTCAAAATCCACACCCTAAGGAGTGCAATGATGGGGGTCCAGAGTTTGTACGGGAAAACTCCAATCCAAAACTTCAACTTTCTCCACCGATCCAAAACTTTACAGGAGTATTACTAAACATAAAAAGATAAAGATGTGTTTTAGGTTTTTGAGAATTCAACCTCTGAAAGGGGTGAAATGGTTAAACAGTAAAAAAAACATCATGGATATCGTTTCTATGGTTTATCGAGTCACTGTGGTGGGAGTCCTGATTGACTGACTCATCACCGGTTAAATGTTTTGGCTTGACTATTCTACCATAAGAGAAAAGGACGAAGCCTGTGGCGGATTACATTATTGTTTTGTAGGAGGGTGAATATCTGAGAGGGCGAATAGCGTTTCAACCGCCAAAATTAGGCGTCTCAATGTTATAGTTCGCCATTTGTATAAGGTATTGTGCCTCCTTAAAATGACAAAGTAGCACATTGTAACGAATAGAAACTTGGACAAAAATGATGCTACCAAAATTAGGCGGTTGAAACGCTTAGATATTCACCCAGGAAATGACGATGCCTGCGTTGCTAATTTTATTTCGTGTAGTTTATATGCAATTAAGTATTTAATTATGTCACACTAATATGCTGTTCAATGAAACAGACTTCAGACAGAATGTAATAAGGTAAGATTCTACTTCGGTTTAGGAAAGGTAAGAACTGCGATCCCACACAGAAATGAACGGCTATCAAAGTAGGTTTTGGGTTGGGTTATAACTGCGACCCCACATAGAAACGGACGACTATCAAAGGAGGTTCAGGTTAGGTTTTTACATTTTTTTTCATAGAAGTCCAAAATCTACGCGTGCGAAGCCGCGGGCAAAAGCTAGTAACTATTATAGTAAGAAAAGTGGTAAATTGAGGTAGGTATATTAAAGACAAAATACCAAAGTTTACCAACAACAGAGGTGGGATTTGAACCCACATCCTCAGCATTCACGTTATTTATTCTTTGATATATATGACATCTAATATTTCAATGTAGGTAACCATTGTTTTTTAGAATTACCTACATTACAAAAATTAAAGGAATATGAAAATAAAAGAAAACCATAGTTTAAAACTAATTTATTATCTGAACAGCTTAATCCTCGTTATCTTCATTGTCGCTGTCAGCATTGATGTTGAAGTAGCGGAGCTCGTAGGAGTCATGGGCTGAAGCAACCACACGCAGCCAGTCACGGAGATTGTTCTTCTTGAGGTACCTCTTAGTCAAGTACTTAAGGTACCTCTTGGAGAAAGGAATGTCTGTAAAGCGTTGAGAAATCAGTGCCCTGCAAATTGGTTGTACCGTGATATACCCCACGGTGGGTCCCTGCCGGACTCTGCCACCGGTTCGCCCCGGCCTACTGAGGCGAGCGGTGCCCACCCCCGCGGCGTGGACGCGCCGGCAGGGTTACCGTAGTGAGCGACAGAGAATGGGCTCTGAAGCTCCTACGGCCGGGTTAATGGCTAACCAGCCAATGGCATTGCGAAACATTTGTTTTTATTATATTCAAATAACTTTCACTAGTTATAAACGTAAAACTTAATGGTAGGAGTGGAGCAGATATTAATGAATAAGGTATCTTACTCAAATAAAATCACAAGAGAACAAGAGTTGCATTAAACATAACCTCAAAGTCAATATAAAATTGTGGATAATTGACTAATCAAATTTGACAAGGAAAAACGTATGAACAGGATTGAGAAATTAAACTAACCTGCGCTGACGGCAACCTTGGTCTTGTCCCTAGCGACGACAACGTGGCTGCCGAGATTGTTGGTCTTGCCCTCAACTTTCACGTGTTCCTTCAGGTATTTCTCGAAGTTTCCGACATCGAGAATGCTGTCCTCAGCCGGGTGCGTGCAGTCGATGGTGAACTTCAGACTGATTTTCCTCTTAGCTCCCTTTCCGCGGATTTTACCGCCCTTGACTCCTTTCTTGCCAGTTTTCTGGTGCAACTGGGTCTTCTTGGGTGCCGGTTTCTTCGTGACTGCCATCTTGGACCTATATAAAAATATGTTCTTAGTACACAACACTCACTAACTAGATTTCAATCGGAATTGTAGTTCTTGAAATAATTTGTTCAACCTACCGAACACGTGTATTACGTTCACGGCGTTAGCAGCAAAATGGCCGAATTGAGATATGCTGTGTTGCCACTATTAATTGCTGCGCCATCTGACAGAGCCGTTTCGTTGTACACACGAAATAAAAGTTAAGAGAATGTTGGAATTCGAATAATAAGCAATTAATTACATTCATAGATATTGCTTTTTTTTGTAAATAATTGACAGAAGTTACTAATATCTGAGTAAGAAAATGTCCGTGCCACTCCGATGACAACGTCAACATTTTTCACACAATCATAACGTTTACCAAAAAATACATTTTATTTTATTACATATCAACACATTTGAAATTCAAGTTACTCAGTATTTGATGAAAAGAAAGATTTCTTACACATAAATATTAGCATATTTACTGAAATTTGATAGCGTATAATGAAACATCCAATTTCCATTATGGCAACTATTAAAGAAATGTCAATAAAAGGGTTACCCTAAGAGAAAAATGTTGCAATAATTGACAGTATTGCCACATTCACCACTAACCACCAACATCCATGCCACAATACTTGCATTGCAGAATATCCTATTTTGTACGTGTTTAAAGGAGCGAAAAAGCCTACATTTTAATAAGAATATCAAGCAATAATTTATTTCATGAATATCAAGCATCTCAGAAGCTCCAACATGACCGTCCACTAACACTACCGCGAACACCGAAGTTCGCAAATTTCGAGGATTTGTCTCTGTCACTCCAACGAAGACGTCATTAGAGTGACA
>JALPQI010022273.1:0-21920 GCA_025490895.1 Thaumatotibia leucotreta
ACGTCATTGAATACTAGATTATCAAAAACATGAAAACAATAAAATAGCAACAATATTTTTTTCCCCTGACTAGCTCGTAAAGCGCACGTTTATCCTTTAATACGAGCGGGTAAAAACGCTTTTTATCAACTTATGGGTAAAGTAATTTGACCATGCTCTAATTCCTATGGCCCACTACTGTAAGCCATTAGCTATACCTATTTAAGTACCAAGAGTAAACTCTACTCTACGATACAATTTACATTTGGATGAGATTTGTAATCATATTTCCACGCCATAGGGAGGGGGAAAAAGTTGTATTACACTTGGCGGCGAAGTTTGTCAACTCTCGTGCCTTGAGACCTTCGCAATGCTCAAGATTCCAGTTTTTGAACCACTCGCTACGCTCGTGACTCCATCATGGAATCTTTCGCTATCTCAGGTCTCAATATTGGCACTACAGTTAAACAACAACTTTGCCCCCTTGTATAATAAATAACTTATATTACATCATGGATAATTTCGTTGAACTGCGAGGATTATACATGAAATAAAACTATGAAAACGGATAAACCCGCGAATATTAATTAAATTTAACTTCATCCCGACGTTTCGAACACTTTACTTACAGGGTTCGTGGGTGTTCGTGGTCTGCGGGCGACTGACAATTTAAATTTAATTACTTACTTAATATACGCGAGTTTATCCGTTTTCATACTTTTATTTCTTTGAACTGCTTGTTTACATTGTTTACATTCTATAGAAACGATAAGTATCTAGTAAAGTTATCAATGTGCACATAAAGTACTTTATGTCAAGGGGTCATTGTCCGAAAAACAAAAGTTGTCCACTCGGTGGTCAAAAGTTAACAGCTTTTATAAATCTACTTATGTCCTGATTTGATTGTATATTGTATAGATAAGGCTACAGACCGGGGAACCTAGTTGTACCGTTAATTGTTTAAAATTAGGACAGGAATTCCTTAACTTTAGGTATGTCCACCGAAAAGACGATAACCTAAATCTGACAAAGACCCAAAGGTGAAAACTTGATGACTTGATGAGGTTTAAATCCGAATATCGAAAAAATCTGCCTAAAACAAGACGGGCACAACTTTTCACACTAGGCAAAGCTAGGTATCCTTGGCGAAGATACGAGACTCGACGGTACAGTCGCCATCATACCGGAGCTGCCACAGCGCTCAAAAATATCTGAACATGTACTCTAACCGGCATGATAATAAGCGGCCTCTTAGGGTGCGGCTCCACTGAGGCGGAGAGGAGCGGAGATGTGCAAAATTGACCAATTACATTCTTCAAATTCAAAATTCGAAACACTGACATGCGGTCTCATTGGCCAATTTTGCACATCCCCGCTCCTCTCCGCCTCAGTGGAGCCGCACCCTTAAGTTATTTGTGCCGTGTGGTGACGTTGGTAAGAATATTTTGTCACCACCCCAACTTTCCCCGAGGGTGTCGTAACAGTTGACTAAGGGATTGAAGTGTCACTGACAATTCGTTGATAGATTGATGATGGGCAGCAGCGTCATCATAGTGGACACATTACTGCGATCACCAATCCGCTTGCCCAGCTTGGCGATTATTGACACTTACCTCCTAATGCGTATATACGCATACTTAATAGGAGAGGCCTACGTCCAGCAGTGGACTGTGATAGGCTGATGATATGATGTGAAGATATTTGTGAGCCCATATGGCTCTACACAGCTATCAGCTATCACCGCCGGGCAAGTATCGCCGTGTCTCTTTTTTTTACACGGGAGTGGGTATCTTTTGTTCGTGTTTATACTTAGCCCATAGTTCATAGTTTCGTAGCTCGCGGTGAGACAAGTGCCTATATCTGATGGAGACGGTACATTCGGATGAATCTTTAGGCCTATATCTCGAACTTCTATCTAAACTCATGTCTCATAAACAGTGATCGGTTTTTTGGGTTCCCCCTTTTATTGCGATTTAGCGTATAAAAAAAATACGTAAAGAAATTACGGTGACAGAAATATGGCAATATGTATAATTAAAGTTAATTTTTCAAGTTACTATAGGAGACCCGCCGCGAAAATCCAAAAAACTGATCACTGCTCATAAGTTGCTCGAATTTACGATTTACTCCCGCCGTATTACTCCCGAATTATCTAGGTAAGCTGGGACTGTGACATGAATAAGTAACATGATTTTAGTAAATTTCTCTGTAAGTAAAAATCTAGTATTAAAGCAAAAAATCAACATTTTCAAATTTGCCACCACTAATTTGATTAACTTAGGCCCTACCGCGAACTTCGTAAATCGTTAATTTCGAACATCTTTCTCTGTCACGCTTAAACGATGCCTTAGCGCAAACATAACTTAAGCTGTCTTTAAGGACTTTAAGTCTGAGGGCGAGGGATTATATTCTTTGGGCGAGAAGGGCGAGGGCCCAAAAGACCGACAGATGTTCTAAATTTGTGTCTAATGCTTGCTCCCCACTAGTAAGCGAATCCTTGCTCGAAGCCGCGAACGCGAGTGTGAACTTTCGCATTTTGTTCGCGCCTAGATCTCCGCTTTTAAAAAAGATGCGAAGCGCAAACTTGTAAGACTCCACATTATGTCATGTTATAACCTACGTGACAAGTTAAACTCTCATATTTTTATATTCTGTTTATCTGGTTTAGATTAACTTGTTGAAAACAGAAAAATGTAGTCAATGTAATAACCAAAAGAAATCCGAACAGCTGACGCTCGGTGCCGTCATCTTGCCGTGAACTAGATTGTGAGTGTGGAGGTATACGGTGTGTTCTCTCTGTGCACATAGTGTAGGAGCGAGGGGCCGCACATAGTGTGCCACTAAGAGGGATAGACATAGTCACTTACTACTAAGAAGATACTTGTGTGTGTGGCACTTAGTGACGTATTCAACGCATTTGTCTGGCACTTACATTTAGCATCTAATGGACTCACACACAAAAAATAGTGGCACAGTGATAAGGACGGACGATTATCGTTCCTTTTCACTTCCACTAGTAAAAAGTTTCATAAGACCGTCCCTTTCGTTCTTGCTATTATTATAACGTTGTCAAATCCATATTAATCCTACATTCATGTGTAGAAGCCTTTCGACTTGTGAGCTGCTCCCCACTTGTGAGCGAATCGCGGCGCGAACACGTGTGTATTTTAATGTACAGTGCTTCACACTCGTGTTCGAGGCTTCCCTATTCGCTCACGAGTGGGGATCGGACTTTAGAACATTTCCTTTCTACTGTTAGTCGGGTGTCACATTGCTGTGAATTCGCGAATACGTATTCGGCAACGGCATGCGAGTGGGACTGCGTCGTGCAAATTTTAAAGCGTGTTATTTTTTACAGACGGGGATTGTTGGACCGATTATATGATAATAATATTTAATGCCTGAATTAGACTCTCCAAGTGTACCCGGCATAAAATAGGGTACCAAATGGTACCAATCCTTTGCCCGAGTAACGTAGAATGAAACATATAAAAATATAATGTCTATGGTCATGTTCATTTGGCTGAAAGGTTTAATTTCATTGTCACCTTCACTGATTTCATTATAAAACTAAGCAAATTGTCTATGGTACAAAGTGTCATTTTGCATCAACAAACTATTTCATTAATGCGTGTTAATTAAAATAGTAAAGAATTAACAAAAATATTTATGCCGATAACTAAATATCAATAAAATAAGTCATAAATCAGAAGTTTTTAATTTTTTTGATGTTAAAAACAATTAATGGATGCTAAATTGTTGCAAAAGTTCCCGCGTGTTTCCTTCCCGCGCACATCGTGCTAGGTGGAAGTTGGTCATGGTCGTCCGACAAACGGAAAGCCGCCATGATGGCTTTCTGTAAAGTACGCTCAATATGTAAAGTTTCGTTACGGTTTTTCATTAATTGTGACTGAGTGCGTGCAAAAATTAACCATGGGAACGAACTAGAGTGTGTTAAGTTCAGTTTACGGTCCTTTAGGACCTCCTGGAGGAGCTATAAAGTGTTTTATAAGTGCATTTTAGTGTCGACGCTAGCGTGTTTTGTTCTGTCAACAAAATGTCGAAGCTCTCGTTTAGGGCGAGGGCCCTGGATGCGTCGAAGCCAATGCCCATATATCTCGCCGAGGAGCTTCCGGATTTACCGGACTACTCGGCGATTAATCGTGCAGTACCTCAAATGCCCTCTGGAATGGAAAAAGAGGAGGAATGTGTAAGTATTTTGCGCATTTAGGTATTCATTGAAACTACTGTGTGTCGGCCATTATGTTTATGTTGCGTATTCTTACCGCTAGGGGCGTTCCGCTATCTGGAAAATATTACTCTACGAATAAATACTTTAAAATGTATATTATTCGGGCTCTAGTTAAATTAAAATGTAATTTCGTGTTTTATAAGTTAGACAAGAAAGTTAACTTCTGTCACTGTTAAACGTCATATAAATAAAAAGTAATTTTGGCGCGTTATCACCACATGGCTGTTATCAGCAAGTCATAGATGCAATAAATTACTTATTTGCGGATTTCTCAGTCGTTTTAGGTCTACGAAAGCCAGTTTTTTGGCATAACCAAGGCGAATAAGTGTAGAAATTTCTATTAAATTGCGACTTCTAGCGAACCGGTCTGTCATATGTTATTGTTTACTAACAACAACGTGTGCCGGTATGCTATGACAACATGCATTATCAATTATTTTTATTATTCCATTGGTTATATTAAACATTTTACTGTGGAAACAACATTGTTTACATATGCGGAGCATTCAATAATTTTCTGATTTATTTGATTTTATCCGTTTTTGTGCTATTTAATAGTTAATTCTGAAGTGCTTGTGAACAGTTTAGTTAGTTTAAGCTTTATTTTTTCTGGCGAATCAGGATTGGTCTAATCGTTAAAAAGCGACTTTCTGTTTATACCTCTTTTTTGGCATGAGGGTTAAATTTAGACACAAGTTCCTTTAATCTTTCATTATTTGTGCTACTTAAAATTGGATAACAAATATGTTTTTAAATATAAGTACAATATCCCTGCAATTTTCAGTAAAGATGCTGCATATCTGTATATATTAATTTAATGGTTAATAGAGAATATCATTGTGAAATTTACACGAATTTTAACAAAAGATTGAGAGATTGGTGAGATAGGAATAAGCTAATTAAGTAGAGATTTTCCTATAGGCCTGCAATTGTGAATTTTATGAAATAAGTCACTTTTGATCTGAAATTTTGGTTGAGTTTTGTTCCTTTGTAAAATAACAGCTGATAACCAAAGCATTGTATGCATGTGAGTGGACATGTGGAACAACAAAAGCGGCCCAGAGGGAGTACACAGTTCTAATACTATTTGATATAGACAAAACTGAGAAAACAAATCTGGGATAGTCTTTGAACTATACTACAGAAATCGGTATTATTACTAGAGACTTCATGTTCAATTTCAATTTCAATTTCAATTTATTTAATGCATTCACCATGGTTACAAAGCTGTTACATATAATATTATTACTGTACATGGTCACCCTGCAAGGGCGTAGCACTGTCTTAAGACTAAAAATAGGCTAAAGCTTATGTCTAGGTACAATAACAATTTCATGCTTTTGAATAATATAAACATTCCAATAATTAGAGCAAAATTAGTTAAGAAAAGAAATAATAAATAAATTACATTAAATTAGGCATAATAATTAGGCAAAGGTAATAAGACTAAAAATAGGCTAAAGCTTATGTCTAGGTACAATAACAATTTCATGCTTTTCAATAATATAAACATTCCAATAATTAGAGCAAAATTAGTTAAGAAAAGAAATAATAAATAAATTACATTAAATTAGGCATAATAATTAGGCAAAGATAAGTAGGTGTCGTTAAAACATAAATTAAATTAAGAAGGTATAACATTAGGTAGTATTTCATTAGATGTCAATAATATATTAATTTTAATCTTGTGTGAGTTTGTCATTGAGATACTCTGTGATTGTATAATAACACTTTGTGATAAGGATTTTTTTAAGTTTTCTTATGAATACATTATCTAGCTCTTCGTTTCTTAGTTCGTCTGGTAATTTGTTGAAAATTTTAATAGCCATGACGTATGTGCTATTTGAATGCATTTTTAATTTTGATGAAGGCAACAGTAACATGTTTCTGTGTCTGACTGAGTGGGCTCTAGCTAAGACGACTTCTCGTTTTTTAAACATATAAATATACTTTCGTGTAAACTTGCATATTTCTAGAATATAAATACATGATAGTGTTAGCAAATTTTGGTTTTGAAAATGTGGTTTACAAGTATCTGTGTTTTTTATATTTGCCAATATGCGAACAAGTTTTTTTTGAAGCGTAAAGAGTTCTGGTGCGTCCGTACTATTTCCCCACAAGATGATGCCGTAGCTTAGCCATGCATACGCGTACGCGTAGTAGGTCATTAGCGAGGTTTCCAGGTCGGTGGTTCTTTTAATTTCTCCAAGTGCATATACGAAACTTGACATTTTCCTTCTAAGTTTGTCTATATGCGCTTTCCAATTTAAGTTCGTATCCAAAACTAAACCTAGCAACGGAAATTCTTGTACTACTTCAATGCATGTATTATTATAAGAAAAGTTTATATCTAAGGGTTGTTTTTGATATGGTTGAAAGGTCATAATTTTAGTTTTTGAGAAGTTAAGCTCTAATTGGTGGTCACACATCCAGTCTGTTATCTTGTCTAGCGTGTGTTTGATTTGTTTGTTTATGTCTATTGTGTTTTTACATGTCATTAGTAGGGATATGTCGTCTGCAAATAATGTGCATGGTATATCAATCGTTTTAGGCAAATCGTTTATGTAGATTATAAACAAGAGACAACCGATTACACTACCTTGTGGGATTGAAGCTTCGATTAATGTTTTTTCTGATCGAATTTTTAGGATTTCGTTACTATTTGGATCGCTATACTCAATTTCTACATATTGCTCTCTGTTTTTAAGGTAAGATACAAACCATTTATGTGCTTCGCCACGTATACCGATGCGATATAATTTATCAAGTAATATTTTGTAGTTTACTTTGTCATATGCTTTCGTCATATCTAATAAAATCCCGATTGGGTATTTTTTTGAATTTATTGCGTTTAAGGCACCTTGAACAAATTTGTAGACAGCCAGAGTTGTAGATTTGTTTTTTCTGAACCCGTTTTGGCATTCGTCAAAGATTTCATATTTTTCGCAAAAATTATATACGCGATCACACATTGCTTTCTCGAACAGTTTTGATGCTGTTGGAAGGAGTGCTATTGGTCGGTAGTTACTTGGGTCTGTTTTCGAGTTTTTCTTATGGACGGGCTTTATTATAGCTTTCTTTAACATGTCGGGAAATAATCCTTCATTAAACGACTGATTAATTAAATCCCAGAAAGGTAAAGCTAGTTCGGCTGCACATTTTCTTATCAAAGCAGGCGGGATTTCATCGATACCACAACTAAGTTTATTTTTAAGGTCCTTTATATATTTGAAAACTTCGCGGTAGTTTGTGGGTCTTAAAAACATCGTATTTTCTAGAGATGGTTGGAAAATGTTATTTATGTAATAAGGATAAGTGATACAGATTTATGTTAAGAAGTAGGAATTCCATTAGGAAATATCAAGTAGAGGTTATGTCTTTTGCCATATTGTTATGAATATGTTATTCCGAACATTCTCTGATACCTTTGTTTTGTAATCAAATCTATTACACAAGTTTATGCAAGAGTTGTTGAGATTATTAAATGATGACAGGCTCATCAGTATCAGCATACTGATAAGAACTTTCACCTGAAGGGAGTAGGGAATGAGGGGTATTGATCGAGAGTGTTTTAACCCGCAAATAACATATCTACATCGTTAGTTCATCTTTGATTCACGTTAGTTTAGTACTTATATGAAATTGTTAGGATCCGATTAAGACTTGCGTTTTTTTTTAAACATAATTGGCCAGCTACATTATGTTTAAAAAACTACCACGCTACCACTCTGTTTCGTTATTATTGATTGAAGAATGCATCCTTTGCCTGTATACGTCACAGAAACTATAAATACAACCTTTTATCTCAATGAGTCACATTATCTTTGAACATTGATATGTCAACAGTAATTAAGCACAGATTTACTGGTATATCACTTAAACCGCAGAATAGCGATATCAGTATCATAACAATATGTTGTCAAAAGTACTTAAAAAAAGGATCTTATGATTATTAAAGTAAAGTAAAGTAAAGTAAAGTATTTATTTATTGTAAACTGTGTACAAAAGATGGTATACATTGTGGTAATTAGTATCAACAGTAACCCGTTATGGGCATACAATACAATATTGTCTGAAATAATAACTTTTCATAATGAGTTTATGCCATTGATTCAAATCTTAGATGTTGCATATGTAGATTTTATCTAATTACCATCAGGTATTACAGCTATTAGGTAGTTATTAAAATTCTTTTCATGTTATCATTATCTTTTCATTGTAATAACTAACATCAATTAAGAATGATCAAATAAATACCAATTAAATGTGCTATTTCATCGATTGAAATCAATTTACAAATTGTAGTCACTTACAATAGTTACAATATTTGTAACAGATATTATTTAAATGTTGAATTTAATCCTCATACAAGACTTAAATGAAAGAGATCTTGTCAAAATATTAATATACAAAACATTTAAATTAAATTTTCTTTGAAAACGGATAAACTCGTTTCATAGTTTCATAGTTTTATTTCATGAGTAATCCTCGCGGTAACCGAAGAAAATATTAAATCTTCTTTCTTAGAAGTGTTCTGTTGTGATTAGCTTATATCTCAAACATAAAACAATCAGTCATCAGGTCGGTAATTTAGAATAACCTTCAAAGTCCAGTCATATTCCTTGGAATAGGAACTGGCCAAATGCATCAATTTAAATTCGGCAGATTGCCTAGATTGGGAGCTAGATATACTATAATAGTATAGCCGCCATATTGTAGCAAAGCTAGTCTTAAATATCGCCACAACTGTTGTTAGGTACATGTAGTGATATTTGTAAGACCCTGAGTGTTGGCAAAGCGCATATATGTCACCTCTACCGTTCATAGACTACGGTTGCCTCTTACAATTTGCCTGTATGCTAATTTAATTTACTACTTTAATAAAAGCTTCGAACTTCGAACCTGTGTGTGACCGCGTGTGAATCACACCGCGAACTTCGACAATTTCGACCATCTATCTATCTTTGTTGCTCCAACGAATGCGTCATTGCAGTGACAGAGCCGGATATTTGAATTTCGAGTTTCTAAGATCGTTGTATGGCTGGACATGTTTCTAGTTCTCAGTCGTGACTTGGCTGTAGGCGGGTGCACGCCTACCTTACACTCTTTATAGTCACTTATTTTTTCGTTTTTTGTTGAGAACTCGATCGTTAGATGAAATACACATTACAACTGGATAGTAAACTAGAGGTGTGCGCCGATCGGCGTGGCGTCCGCCGCCGGTCATTTTAGCCACGCCGCCGCCGCCGATGTTTTCACCGGCGTGAAATCGGCGTGAAAATAATTCTTATTTTTTAGTTATCTTGTTTGTGTGCGTACATTGCAACACGTCATTAGAAGTATCCAAGATTATATTTCTCACACTTCGTCTAGGTAAGGTACTCAGGTTGAAGGGAGCAGATGTTTGGCTGTTGTGGGGGATTGTGGCTTCCATACCCTCATGGAATGACTGCACTATCTTCAAGAGCTTTGGAGGACAACCCCCAATAACAAGAACAGAGTACAGACCCTCTCTGCTCACAGTGTCAAAAGCTTTGTTAAGGTCGACAAAAGCCACGACCAGAGGACTCTTTTGCTCCCTACACTTTTCCTGTAGCTGCCTAAGCGAAAATATCATGTCGACAGTTGACCGTTGGGCCTTAAAACCACATTGTGCCTCTGGATATACGCGGTCAGCCAGCTTTTGTAGTTTAGCCAAAGTGGCCCTAGCAAAAGCTTTGCCGACGATGCTAAGAAGGGATATACCACGGTAATTGTTGCAATTACCGCGGTCACCTTTGCCTTTGTTTAACGTGACGATATTAGCATCGCGCATATCTTGAGGCGCGCATCCTTGTTCCCAGCATTTGGTCAGGTTGTCATAAAGGAGAAGATTAAAGATAAAAGATTTCGGTGTAAATTTCGACTTTGCCCGGGCTTTAACCGACTTTAAGCTGCTTGACGGCCAGGTAGAGTTCCTCTATGGTAGGTGCGGAGTCTAGCTCGTGCCAAGTATCCAGAACCGGGAGTAACCCCATGGCTTCTGGTTGAATGTCGACTGGACACGAGTAGAGACCGGTGTAGTGTTCCACCCATCTTGCCATTTCACGACTGCTGTTTGTTATTTGTTATGACAGAGCCGTCAACTTCCTTTAGAGGAGCCGTCTTTTTTTGAATAGGTCCTAGAGCTCGCTTAATATCTTCGTAAACACTGCCCATGTTTCCTGTGTCCGCACATGCTTGGATTCCTTGACAGATTTCTGTCCAGTATGCATTTGAATAGAAGCGAGAGCTACGCTGGAGAGAGGCTTTCGCCTTTTTGAGCTCTACATTTGCGGCATTACAAGGATTAAGGCGGAAGTTTAGAAAAGCCTGCCGTTTCAAGTCCAAAAGGGGCAATAAGTGCTCCTTGTTTTTGAGTAACCAGTCGTGGGACTTTACCTTCTGGTACCCAAAAACTTTTCCTGCGGTGTCTGTGAGAAGGGACTTTATTTTGTCCCATTCGCTTTGTACTGGTACGGAGCGGTCCCAAGCCGAAATTTCATCGCGGACTATAGTGCCAAACAACTCCACTGCTTCCAATTCCCAGGTCTTGAAAAGATTGATCCTCTTTCGACCGAGGAAGCTTAGAAGAGTGAATCCTTTTTCGCAGTAATCTGACTTTGGTGGAGACAAGACTATAGTCAGTGTCGCAATCGGCGCTGTGAAATGTCCGTGTATGGAGCGTTTCCCGCAGACCCCTCCTTCTGGTAAGGGCAAGGTCTAACTGGTTCAAGCGTAACCTTTAGGAACCCTGCGCAAACCAGACAATTCCCTCACCAACTCACAGGATGAGGCAGAACTTGTTCTCATACAAACGCACTTCCCAGAGTGCAAAATATCACAGTCAATCAGTTGGACGGAGGCAGAGATAACCCCAACAGAGGAAGACTGGCGCCAAACAAACGAGGTAATCGACCCACATAGAGTAAGGTGGGCCATAAACAGCTTTGACTCATATAAGTCGCTGGGAGTAGATGGGATCTTCCCAGCGCTTCTTAAATGGGGAGGCGAAAGTCTTATCCCCAAACTTACCGTCGTCCTACGCGCCTGTCTGGCTCACAGATACGTACCGAAGCGATGGAGAGAGGTCAAAGTCATCTTCATACCAAAACCAGGTAAAAGCGACTACTCAGACCCCAAATCGTTCAGGCCTATCAGCCTGACCTCTTTTCTGCTGAAAACATTGGAAAGGTTATGCGATAGACACCTGAGGGATTATTAACGGGAGGGGGGTATTAACTGGAAAACCACTGCATCCAAACCAACATGCCTATAGCCCAGGCAAATCTACAGAATCGGCACTTCACGCAGTAGTAAGTAAAATCGAGATAGCGATCAAAAACAGGTCTATGTGTCTTGGTACCTTCATAGACATCGAAGGAGCTTTTGACAAGACCAACTTCACCAGCATTGCAGCAGCACTGGTAAGACATGGAGCGAATGCGGTAATGGCTAACTGGATAAACAACATGCTGAGTCAGAGAATAATCAAACTAGGCTCAGGCGAGGCACAAACTGCTCTAGTGGCGAAGGGATGCCCTCAAGGGGGTGTCCTCTCACCGCTTCTATGGAATCTCGTGGTGAACGACTTGATCGCCACACTTAATAACAATCACTACTACACAATAGGCTATGCAGATGATATAGTGATACTTACGAGCGGAAATCACACAAATACAGTATGTGATGTCACCCGCTCCGCGCTAGCTATCGTGGAACGCTGGTGCAACGAAAACGAACTCACGGTTAATCCCAAAAAGACAGAGCTAGTGATGTTCACCAACAAAAGAAACTTGGGCAACTTCCGCCTGCCCAAACTATTCAATACAGAGCTCCAACTATCAACCGAGGTAAAGTACCTGGGGGTTACGATAGACAGTAAGTTGAAATGGAGTAATCACCTCAACAATAAAATCGATAAAGCTACAGTCGCATTTTGGCAATGTCGCAGGATGGTGGGTAAAACTTGGGGACTTACACCCAAGATCATTCTGTGGCTTTACCAGGCAGTAATCCGACCAATAATAAGCTATGGTGCAATAGTATGGAGGCCACGAACCAGGCTATCCACCGTCGCTGACAAACTGCAACGACTCCAGAGGCTTGCCTGTATGGCAGCCACGGGCAGCATGAGGACCACTCCCACTGCGGCCCTGGAAGCCCTACTGAACCTACCGCCGCTACATCTCCACATACAACAGGAGGCGTTGGCGACAGCGGTACGTCTCAAAAAGTCAAATCTCTGGAGACCGCCCCGGGTACCACACACCGAAATCCTCTACGAGGCTATAGGTAAGGAACCGCTCATAGAAGCGGTGACCGACAGGATACCCAGGCAGTTCGTGTTTGACAAGAAATACAAAATACAATTACACGAGGACCCCCACGAAGGTCTCAACCCAAAAGAGTTGCGGATCTTCACGGACGGGTCCAAAACAAGGTCAGGTACTGGCTCTGGAGTATTTTCGGAGGACCTAAACATACATATCTCTACACCATTAGGGGCCTACAACACTGTCTTCCAGGCGGAGTGTATGGGCATCATAATGGCAGCATACGCAATAATCTCAAGGAAGGTAATGGACTACCCCATCCGTATACTTTCTGACAGCAGATCAGTACTACAAGCCCTGCAGAGTTACACTATAACCTCGGGGCTAATTTACGAATGTCACAAAGCACTGTCGGAGGTATGTACAACCAATAGCATAACCCTACAGTGGATAAAAGGACACAGTAACTCGCGAGGTAATGATGCAGCTGACGTATTGGCAAGAGGAGGCTCAGAGGCGGAAACGATAGGACCAGAGCCGATCATACCATTGCCACACGCCTGGCTGCGAAGCACATTGCGACATAACACCAAGGTAAAACACCAGAAGTATTGGTCAGACCTAGGTACTTGTAGGCAATCAAAAGAAGCCCTACCGACAATCAACCCCGGGTTGTCACGGAGGCTGAAACTGATGAAGAGGCCACAGCTCCGTCTCCTCACTGGAGCTATAACAGGCCACGCCTCACTAAACAAACACTTGTTTAATATAGGTGTTACAGACAGTCCCCTATGCAGAGCCTGCTTGGAGGAGGAAGAGACAGCCGCCCACGTCATTCTCGTGTGTCCAGGGGTGGCAGAATACCGGGCACAACACCTCGGATCCCTAGAGGTCTCTCCCAGAAGTCGTCGGCAACATCAAGGGTCTGGTAGGCTTTCTGGTAGAGCTGGGTTGGCAAGAGTAGTGCCGACAACCCATCACGCAAAATAGGCGCAAAATTATTGACGTCGAGTTGCGGAAATTTAGCCCGCGCAAACCTATAACCTATAACCTAAGGTCTAACTGATGCCAGTGTTTTGAGCGGGGGTGCATCCAAGAGACTCGTGACAATTTTCCTTTGAAAAATGTGTTGGTAACGCACAGTTGGTATTTAGAGCAGAACTCCAACAATCGCTGTCCGTTGTCGTTGAGCTTACCGACACCATGCGCACCTAGGCAATCGGGGCAGTCAGTATTATCCTGGCCGATCCTAGCATTAAAGTCACCCATAATGTGAAGCCTATCGGATGGACGCACCCCGCTAACAACTTCGTTGAGCTGGTCGTTGAATTGGTCCTTAGCCTCAGGTTTTGCGTTTAGCGTCGGTGCGTAAGCGGAGATTAGAGTAACATAGCCGATTTTAGTATTAAGACGCAAGACCATGATGCGCTCAAATACACCTATGGGTGTCTATTTTGCATCAATAAGATTATTGCGGACTTCAAATCCTACTCCGTGCTCCCGCTTTTCCGAAGAACTCTTACCCTTCCAGTAAAAAGTGTAGTGAGCCTCGCGCAAAGAGCCCTCGTCCTCAATCCTGGTCTCCTGTAAAGCTGCAATATCGACATTTAACCTGTTAAGTTCTACATCGATACTGTATGTTTTGCGCAGATCTCGAGCGCAATCAAGGCTTCCACCGGTGTTCTGAAAACCTGTCCTCATTGGACGTTCCATGTCGCAAAGCGCATGTATTATTGTATACATAAAGCGCACTTAGTAGTCTAGATATTGCAGTTTTTAGGGTTTTTTATATTATGAGCAGGTGGTTGGTGTTACAGCGTCAACGTCCAGCTGTAAAGCTTGTGTCCCATTCACCCACACAGGACAAGTTAACGCTAAGGCGGATCAGTATCAGTACTTTATTGGTCGAGGATTGCTCAACTTGAAGCAGGTGGTAACTGATCAGTGGACCTTCGATGGATCCTCCTACTGTCGGCAGTGGCCCCTGGCACCCGCACATACGACGCCTATTCGTGCGGGCTTATAACCGGTAATTGCCACTCCCCGTGTTGTTTCTCCCCTGCACGGCAGGTGGGTGAAGTGTCCTCTCCGCGGATGCTGCTGCGCCTAGGACAGACGACTTTATGGCAACACAGGTTTGCCCAGCACCCATGACCCCTCTCTCTCTCCTCCCCGACATGGTCCACAGGAATAACGAGTCAGTACGTGTGGTGCCGGTTTCGCCGCAGGAGCCTGGCTTGCGCCTAAACGGTGACTCCAGGTCCGGGTTCATTATTAGTTTTCCTTCTTTTTGGAGGCTAGGTGTCCGCGTCTCGAGGTTTCGAATCCTTTAGTCGCCTCTTACGACGCCCACGGGAAGGAAGGGGGTGATGCTATTCTCACCCGACATCACACTGTCATTTTGATAGAAAAGCCGTAGAAAAACCTGAAATGTGTGAACATGTTTAGAAATTTTAAATAAACCCGTTCTTTTTAAAATTTTAACTTGTCACTTTCATTACGCCGATCACGCCGATTACGCCGCCGCCGCCGGCCATTTTCAGACCGGCGGCCGCCGCCGATGGTTTGACCATCGGCGCACACCTCTATAGTAAACGCCATTATAATACTAATAAAAAATATGTACCAGTATTATGGAATTAATCTAATTATTTTGTGAAATATTGTTTATTTGTGTTTAAATTTTCATAATATATCATTATAAGGTGCCTGAACTATTTAACGGGCAAGACTCGAAAAATTCGTGGGTTCAAGCCTCAATGCGATTATATAGTACGAAAAATTCTGTACAAGAAAAAAATACAAAAAGATAGTGCTACAGGGTGGTCGTTTTTGAGACCGGTGCAATATAAAGGGATAAGTAATACCGGGCTGTTTAGGCATCACCCTCGAAAGCTGACGTGGATTCGAATCCCACCTCGGACGTTGGTGAATTTATGTCTATTATTTGTAACTTATGATTTATAAAAGTTAACTTTGGTATTTTTAGGGTTGCCTGTTTTTATTTAGTTTAGTACCTCGAATAGAAGCCTCACGTTTGAAAGAAAAGAAATAATAGGTATTTTATTGAAGCTCGCATTTTATTGAATGCCTACATTATTTTATAGCGTGTCTATTCTCATTTAGACACCGCATTAATTTATCCTCGTACTAAAATAACACTATTATGGAATTATTTATAACCGACTTCAAAAAAGGAGAAGGTTCTCGATTCAATTGTTTATTTTCTAATAAATGGTTAAGGGCTTTCATGAAAATAACGTGACATTTTTGTGTTAGAAAGTTACTCATACCCATATAGTTTGTATGATTCATTTTCGTAACGCAATGGAAACGATCATGAATTGGTTTTCATTAGGGCCTTAATTATGTAAAATATTTTTGATGTTATGAGTATGGATGTGGAGTGTCATACGTGGTCGACGTAAACAGCAGCGAAACAACAGCGATTATAAATGAAATAAAACTATGAAAACGGATAAACTCGCGTATTTAACTAACTGTAACTTCATTCCGACGTTTTGAACACGTAACAGGGTTCGTGGTCTGCGGGCGACACTGAGACCGCGTGTTTTCATAATTTTATTTCATGAGTAATCCTCGCGGTAGCCGAAAAAATATTAAGTGATTATAAACTTAAAAATACTAGGTACTTATTCCATTTCTACAAACAACATTTTAACATAAATTCATTTACATAATTGGCATGATACAAGTGTCGTCCTATCACAACCTGCACTTAATACAATCGACCCTCGCACCGTTACTATTAAATCAACCGGTATCAGGGACCGAGGGTCGGCGGCGCCACCGCGAACCACGTTGCATCTCCATCGCACTTATAAATACGTGCACAAGTGTGACAGGAAGGTAAAACTTCGAACTGTTGTCCCTCAGAGGACCTACCTCGCATATGTTGCCTCTCAGTCGCTCTTGGTAATTAGTACGCAAGTGTGACGGGGAGGCACGCCAAGAACGGTATTCGAGTATTGTTGACGTTAAGCCCGCGATTTGCTGAACCCGGGGGCCCCGGAGCCCTATCCAATTTCGCATACATTTGCCAGATGTATCGCATACCGCGGCGTCGTGTGAATTACAGGCGCAATCATACATCACGTAATTTAACGGTAGGGTAGACTGGGGATGGTCGGTTATGATTAATTGGGAATAAACAATAACTATTCAGTGTCATATCATATCTTTTTCAATCATGTTACCACTGAAGATGTATCTCCAGCATCCTTGTAGTAGTTACATACATTTCTACCTTTTACAGTAAAATAAGAAAAAGTGGATAAGAGTTTTCTAGTAAACTTTACTCACCGTACAAGACTAAATGCCAAGCCACACCGGATGATACGTGCTTCCTTGTATAGTCGCCTTCAAATATATCGTAGCGTCCAGAGCGCTGATCTGCGGCCCTACCGCAAAAAACGAAATTCGTAAATTTCGAGGATTTGTCTCTCTCACTCTAATGACGTCTTCGTTTGAGTGAAAGAGAAAAATCCTCGAGATGTACGAATTTCGATTTTCGCGGTAGTAGACCTGAACACGCCTCTATGGTTATGGCAATAAAGACGTGTTCAGAATTTATTCAACGGTCCAGACGCTACGATATATCTAATTGCGACATACACAGTACACATATATTTCTACCTTTTAGAGTTAAAGAAAAAAAAAGTGGATTGGAGTTTTCTAGTCCAGTTTATTATTATTAATTATTATATTAACTTTATTATTGACCATACCAGGCTTATTGAGCCACAAATATGTGAGATTGTCCCAAGATATTTATTTCATTTACTAACACTTTCGCGAGGAACTCACTAGGCGCCTAGGTGTACAGTCAAGGGCAAAAATATGTACACACTTTTGCAGCTTATTTTTACGGCATAAGATAAAAAAGTGTATACATATTTTCGCCCTTGACTGTACAATTTATAGAGTCTGATACTAATGTTTCAAAGTACATTTTCTATAAGAATAACTGTATTGCGCCCACATCCCTCATCCCTCATATTGCATTTCTCCTCTATCGTAAAATATTTCAAATGAAACCATTATCAACATGAAGGCATCAATTAGAAGCGCTCAGTGTCTGCAAAATAATAGGTGTAGAAAAAATAGCCAAACTAAATTGAGCCTTAAAACAACCCCACAAAGGCTAAAATATTATCCAACCATGACGAGCACTTTACCAACGATATGAAAGGTCTTTTTTCTGTAACGTAATTAAAATGAATAGTAGGGCGGCCCTTAAAAAGGACTAACATATTTTTTACAGCTCAGATTTGCGTAAATGTATGATTACTATGGGAACGTATATAGAGTTACGCTCTTTTATACTGCGTAGCAGTTACCCTTACGTTGTAACTTTTAAAACCCGGCTGATGTCAGGGCGGGCAGATTTGTTTTACATAATGTAATATGATTCTCGATTTAAGATTATATGTAATAATAACACAATACACACAAACAGATACAGTAACAAAGAAATACATAAAAGGGTCACAAAGCCGGCCTTATCACTAAAGAGCGATCTTTTACAGACTACCTTTAAGTGCAATGTACACACTTTCATGGAACGTACTTTTAGTTTCGTTGCATGCAGAATATTAGTTTGTGTAATTAATAAAGACCGAAAAACATAAATTAATTTTAAAAGATTATTCTTTGACACACTTTCACAATCTTCTGCTCACTTATTTCCGTTTCAAATGTGTCAGCAAACATGACATCACAATCTGTGATAACGCACTTACACAACAAAAGAAAAGCTAGGGGAAACCGGTATTAGAGAGAATGGCATCCAGTTCGTATCGTGAACATTTTTCATTTGGACATTGTGGACTTATGATTATCGTGATAAAGTAGAAAATCCGATTTATGCTAGCCATCTGTCAATCATAAAGTAGATATATTTATTTTATAAATCAACTGGTTATGGATATTATGGAACCATTGAGGGCTATACCTAGGACGAAACTTAAGAAAATTCCGGCTTTTTGCTGTCCCGTCCGGCCCATATGTATATGTCCAGTCTATTTGGCTTTTACATTCAATAAAAAGGGCTTTTAAGCAAACAGTTTATTTAATAATAAAGGCTGCCCGGTGGTTACTTTTTGCGGCACTGTCTCCGGTTTTTTGAGTTTCGAATCTGGCAACAGTGGCAACTGCTATTTTGCAGTTTGTACCCATAGTAAGTTAGTCTCTTTTTGTTTTTCACAGTCACAAGCGACTCTTTACCAATATGTACTAGCGGGAACGCGCTTGCACATTTGTAGACTTTGTTTCCTTGAAATAAGGTCCACGTATTGTGAAAATGTTGTAGCCATCGTTTACGCATACATATGGGTCGAGCTGTGACATAGTTTTCCTCTCGGGAAAGCGGTGCCCGAGGGATGAACGAAACCGGTTACTAGCGGAGATGCCTTTTACATTCGCAGTTTCACACCATAGTGATGCTGTACAGGGTACATATACGTTAGGTTATACTTGTACTCATGATAACAGTCATATTATTAATCCGAGAAATCGTTTCTCCATACTCGCCTGACAAATATTGTATACGATAATGCCATGCAATTTCTCGCTCTGAAACGTGCGAGAAACTCGCACCATGTAAACGGGGCTTAAGGGAGGCGCCATCAGACTCATCAGAGTAACACAGATAAATGCCCGAAATTTCGCACTTAGCGGTACTGATCCCTGCTCTGCGAATAGAATCGCTGCCATCAGAAATATAGAATCAATTCGAAAATAGACATGCGCCCGAAAAGGGGTGTTATCATGGCAACAGACTCCTACCTGATTGTCTCTGTCGCTTTATCGCAGAGGTCTGGTCTAGCCTGGGAGGGAGCACTATAGATAGATATTATTATAACACCGTAGAAACCCTTTTTTATTATTGTTAAGTTTAATGAGAAACACTATTAACGAACGAAATCTATTTAAAGCTTTGAACATAGGTATCAAGGGAAGGTTTATTAAATCAACTAGGAGCTAATGAAATTACATCGCTTCTATGAAGTCGGACGTTAATTGAATAAAGTAGAAGTTAATTAAAATATGCTTTTTCATGAAGTCAGAATGATTTAGTGTCCATTTTCTATGAGGGTAAATTAGTACTGACAAATTTTAGTCGGGGCTTAGTGCTATTCCAACAGTTCTGGAGTCATCACGCAATACCTACATTTTCAATGATAATTAATTAATATATCATAAGACAATCTTTCACGAAGAGATCTAGTGCCACGGAAAGATCAATCAGTGTTTTTGATACTTTTTCTACCACTATGGAGCGGTGAGATTGCAGCACTGTGGCGTAAGGTCCAATGAACTGTCAAAATATACACGTACCTATGAATTTGACAGCTTTTGAACCTCACGCACGCCTACGTAGCGCCGCCTAGTGGCAGAAAAATGTCGAAAACCCTCATTACGGCGCAACAATAAATTTGAAATGTCACAAAATACAAAACAAGACTAAGGAACGTATTTATCTATACCTATGTGTGATAAACACAGACAGATGCCCATTAGAACGCCGGGATTAGAACCCAGGACCTTCAGCTTCGCAATCATATTTGATATCCTTTAAGATTTGTAATTTTATTACATTTCTAATTCGAATGCAGGTGTAGAAAAGGTAAAAGCCCCATGTAATCGTACCGAGCCCTGCATAATTTACCAATCCCTGTGAAATTGCCTTGCTAAATCGGCGCATATACCCCAAGTGTATAATGTCGCTTGTGATTGTACGTGTTATGTTTCGAGTGCAAAATTATCTATACGCTTTTCCACTTTACGTCAAGGGAAAAAGGCGAAAAAGTGGATTCAAACTTATGCGCTTGACTGAACTTGAAATCTTCTCGAATTGCGGGAATCTTTGAAACTGATCCTATTTGTTATGGTGTTTGAAAGTTTGGAGCGACTCATCAGTTATATTGGTGGGATAAAAGAGTTTCTGGAGCGTCTGAAGAAAAGCGGTAAGTCATGGATTTTGTATTAATAATAAATTTATTCCGGATAACGTTTACATTTTATATTATGTCACAACACACACACATCAGCCTATATCAGTCCCCTGCTGGACGTAGGCCTCGCCTATTAACTATGCGTATAGACGCATTAGGAGGTAAATGCCCATAATCGCCACGCTGGGCAAGCGGATTAGCGATTGCAGTAATGTGTCCACTATATTGACGCTGCCGCCCGTCATCGATCTTCTATCAAAGAATGGTCAGTGACACTTCAATGTTACATAGTTCCAACGTTTGAAATAAAGGAAAATATACATTAGATGCGTATGCACTACGCTCGTGATTGTTGTAATGTATGAAATTGTATGAAACTTGTCACATCATCCGAGTTTAAGCGATTTGGCAGTTGACATATAATTTTAAATATTGTGTCTAAGCATTGCCGGAGCCAATTTACAAACTCAGTGTATGTATCTGCTATTACGTAATCAATTTATTCAACCGAATTTAAATACTAGACGACAATTCTTAGTATTCATACATTGTCTTACTATCTCTAGCTCTTACGTTCTTACGTCACAGAGTTCGTAAATAAATTCTGATCATACGTTAGACAAGTACAAATCTCGAGAAACGTTTCGAAATGCTCACATCGTATAAATATTACGAAACGGGTTCTATCTTCATGAACATAAGATTCAATTTGTAATTAACTACAAAGATATACACCTTTTATCATCTGGGACCGTACTAGCGTCATACCTATTATCTGGCTATGCATTTTTAATACTGTGCAATGCTTATGCGATCCATTGTACCATTTTGCCCACTCTTGTTTCTCTTGGTCAGCAGACCATGAGTAAACTCTAGCGCCTTCTCAGTGCATCTCTATAACGAGAAACAATGCATTGAAAGTAACGTATGCGCTAAGGTTTGACGCCGTGAGGTGTGATAGAAGGGTTTTCCATGAAAATGTTCCTTTGCTTGTATGCCAGTTCACATCATCAGCCTATGATAGTCCACTGCTGGACGTAGGCCTCTCCTATTAACTATTAACTAGGCGTAGCGTGGGTAGGCCCCCACAAGGTGGACCGATGACCTGGTGAAGGTCGCAGGACCGGTCATTGTGGCAATCTTTGGGGGAGGCCTATGTTCAGCAGTGGACGTCTTTCGGCTGATATGATGATGATGATGATGATGATAGACGCATTAGGAGATACCCATAATCGCCAAGCTGGGCAAGCGGATTTTCGATCGCAGTAATGTGTCCACTATGATGACGCTGCTGCCCATCATCAATCTTTTATCAAATAATGGTCAGTGACACTTCAATCCCTTAGTCGACTCTTACGACACCCGCAGGAGTTGGGGTGGTGACAAATGTATTCTTACTGTCGTCACCACACGGCTGTG
>JALPQI010022274.1:0-18439 GCA_025490895.1 Thaumatotibia leucotreta
AGAACAAAATGTTCGAATGTCAATAATACAGAAACAATTATAATTATATCAACAGAATAGTTATATGCAACTCTTTCAGATATTTGCCACCCGCTAATCATTCCCCGTAATGTGGGGACGGAAGTAAGAATACCTTTGTCACCACTATACAACCATCGGCCCTCGGTCTTAAAGAAAAACGACCAAGATCACCTATGTCCGAGGTGGGGATCGAACCCACGTACTCGGCTGTGCCTGATGTGTGTAGGGGTACAGGCATCAGCCGCGAAAGCTGAGTACGTGGGTTCGATCCCCACCTCGGACATAGGTGATCTTGGTCGTTTTTCTTTGGTATATGACATCTAATATTTATAATTTATATAGTATTAAGTAGTGTGACTACTGGAGAAAAATTAAAAGTACAAATCAAAATATTTAGTTAATAAATAATATGATTTGTACTTTCGCAATATGTACATTTTTATGTTCTTCATGTAACTAAAGCTTTTACGTAGCCAAAATTGCCAAACATCGCAACGCCAAATATTAGCTCCAATAATCAACCTACTGCTATCCATACGTAAATAAACATTTCAAAAGTAACACCCAACTTCCCGCCCTAATATCGACTTTAAGTCATACGGAATAAAGTTCATATGATTTATGAGATTTCTCATTGTTTTCAAATCAAATTGCGATCTAAATTGCACCATAAAATGGGACTCGTAAAGCTCATTTCACAGGAACGGGGGCTTAAAAGCAAACCTTGGCGTATTCCCACTGCTTACTAAGCGGAATGGGAACGTCCCTAATACACATCATCATCATTATCAGCCGATAGACGTCCACTACTGAATATAGGTCTCACCCAGATCATGCCATGTTGATCGATCATGTCTTGCGCCGCCCGCATCCAGTGAATTCCAGCTATAGCCATTGTTTCATATTATAGGTATCTATACTTATGGATCCATATAGTATTAAAATTTAGTATAGGTACTAATTATATCAGTTCAGTTCAGATTTGGGGGAAGGGTGATCAATTGATCATGATCATAAAATAAGTGTCTTTTGTGGTTTCCCTACGTACGTACAAGGTATATGTGTTTACCTAGGCTTTGTAATACAATTCCAAGAAATTGGGCCATGTAATACGAGCTTGTGTCCATTCCACAATAATAGATCTGTAACAAACATGCGTAATTAATTAAAAATAAAAAAACGAATCCTAAGAAGAAGTGTAGGTCAGGCTAACGCTGCAGTCTACCTTAGAGTGAGTCGTGTACTTGTTTGCAACCGACGTAGTAGAGACTGTAATTCTTTGGAATAGCGTTCCGAAACGGCGTTTTTATGGGTAAAGTAAATATTTATCAGTTTTCTTTGAGCATTTTGTTTTGTTATGAAAAGTAAGAACGGTATACCTGAATCATTAGGCTTTTTTGCAATGGATTGACTGTTTTTAATATGAATTCTAGGTACAAACTATAACAAACGCCCATGCGAATGTGCTATGAATATAATATGTCTATTGAATCCGTATCCTATTTAGGGCTAATATATGTCTTAGAGGAAACAATTTATTGGAAAGTTGTATAGTTCGTGAAATATAAATTGGTAACTTTCTACCTACATCATAGTAAAGATAAACATTCAATTTATATTTCTAGAACTATAACAACTTATATTTCTGTCAGTGGTTAGTGCCTAACAAAGAATCACAAAATTATATTAAACGCTATTAGGACTTGCTTGATCCTTGTTATTATCCACCTTTAGATGGCACATCTTACTCTTGGCCTTTAATTTAAAATATGAACTCAAATCAATATAAAGAACATACATACATACATTAAGTCGCCGTTAATAGAGATTACGAACAATGTATAAAAATCGTGTAAACAAATATCTATGTATTCTAGCACTGTGTTATTGTTACAAATGTGAAACTGATGCGGTAAGATTTGATTAATAACACATGAATTTAGCTGTATTGCATGACGTGCAGTTGAAATTAAAGGCATTTTGAATCATCATCATCATCTCTTCCTGACCGATTTCGGCCACGGCGACCGTTTGAACTGACTACTGAGAGCGTCGCTCGTGTGCTCTCAAGTGACTGACGTAGCCTATTTTTGCAACAAATGTGCGACTACATTTACTGAAAACATTTACATACATTTCATACCTCTATCAAGGACGGCTGAACCTAGTCATTTGGCTTTGTACCTAAGCCTAGCACACATCACTGAGCACAAGA
The DNA here is from genome assembly GCA_025490895.1 of Thaumatotibia leucotreta. Lineage (NCBI taxonomy): Eukaryota > Metazoa > Arthropoda > Insecta > Lepidoptera > Tortricidae > Thaumatotibia > Thaumatotibia leucotreta. The sequence continues at coordinate 2,237 of JALPQI010022274.1, forward strand.
GGCCTAATTCACCTTCACACAAATTTAGGGCTTAGACGGATTCGCTGCTTTATAAAACGTTGTATGGCCGCTTTCGTATACGAGCCGTATTGAGTACCTGCCTTTGGGGTTCAGTTGGTTCCGTTTCCGTATCACATTAGTCATGTTTTAGATTATTTTTTTTGTGACGAAGGTAGATAATTGAGCTCTCAGCCCACCTGATGGAAAGCGTGAACTGAGGCCCATGGACATAGTGACCAATCGCCTATGCGCTGCCTACCCTGAGGACTCAGATGAATTGCCTCTATGCCAGTAATTACACCGGCTATCTTACCCCCAAACCGGAACATAGTGCTAACTATTTAGCGGCAGGTTAACGAGTAAGACGGTGGTAGCTATCCGGGCGGACCCTGCACGAGGTTCTACGTACCAGCTCCAGCACAAAAAAAAACATTTTCCATTTCCATTTTTTTTACAAAAACAGTTGAAAGTTAGTCACGTAATTTACGTCTCAAATTTGTGTTCTTAACAGTAACACTAACACTACTATTGGAGGTGTAATGTAACATCTATGGTTCTTAAACAATTTTGTCAGGTTCAAAATAATTTGCTTTCAAAATGTCTAATTTATTTTGTTAACTCTGGTATGACTCAAAATGTAGGTCACATTTTTACCGAGTAAGAAGCTAAATTCAGGCTTCAAAGTACTTCAAACGACCTTACCCAGGAAAAACCTAATACATATTCCTACGGAAACGCTCTATTTTGCCATGAATCGTCCTTTTTAGGTCCTCGAAACACAGCCACTTTAATTTATGCATGCGTATATTTAAATAGTAATGTAACGTGTGGGAGGACAAAACCTTTTGAATTGAAGGCAGGCTAATTTACATACTGCTGAGCCATGATGTGATTATTTAATATAGATTAAAGGTAACAATTATTAAGGATTATTTTACTCTTCTAAGATATCTTTACTTGTAAAGGTAAATTTTCTCACCAGTGGTTTTCATAGAGTATAATCCTAAAAGTGATTTAAATTGAATTGAAATCAACTGACAGAATCAGAATTTAATTTACTTTGAAGGTTTAGCATTAGCACATGATTGGTGCAATAGTATGTCGCTGCGAGATAGACTATCCGTAACTCTTTTATTAATTGAGTTAGTAAAATACGTGCAGCCTATAGCCAAGCCACATCGAGTGCGTTTGCAGCACGTGCCCGTGTGCGTGGTGTGGGCGTTGTAGCGTATGTAAATGTCATATTAGATGGCAGACTGCTTGCGTGGCGTGTACGCGTGCGTGACGTGCAAGCGGTGTGCCATCTACTATGAAATGCCATAGTAGATGTCACGCGCGCACGTGCTGCATACGCATTCGGTGTGGCTCAGCCTTAAGACTACTGTTACGCCTCAAGGTGCATCCATACCAAACGAGCATTTGCTATTCCAACCCCCTGCTCTACGAATATTCGATCGTTACGTTACACAAAACGTGATTCGTTGATTTCGTAGAGTGGGGGATGGAATAGCGAAAGCTCGTTTGGTCTGAATGAACCTTTAGAATGGGTATAGGGCTCGTAGAAGAGTGTTCCACTTTTGTCGAATTTGCGTACCTTTCTCCAGCTTTTTCTATCAGACACCAATTGAGTCAGCCAATGCTCTTAGTAAATGTATAATAAGCTTATCCAAATTGGGCACGGCAATTCGATTTTCGTCTCCTTTCATGAGATAATATTCTTATTAATTAGGCACTTTTATAACTTCGCACTCCAATGTCTGCTGAATTAATAATTTTAGAGTGTCTCGTTCTAGACTCGAATGCACGCTTTTAAAACATTCAAACGCATGTAAAGTTTAATCTATTATGAGTATTATAATGACTTTTATAACATAATGACTTATGCAACTTGACATATGCAAAATTTTCGAAAATACTAGCCATAAGAAATCAAAAGGTTTTGTCCAGGGGTCCGTTTCTCAAAAGCTTGTAACTTGTAATACAAGTGGAAATCCCTTTTTGACACCGTTAATCAGATAAAGGTTTCCGCTTGTATTACAAGTTACAAGTTAATCAGAAATAGGCCCCAGGGATTGGGAAATAGGCCGTTAGTAGGTATTGTAACTACCCAAAACACGAATTCAAATATATTTTGATAATATGTTATTATGTTCTACACAAACTTATGTAAAAGATAACTAGTTAGCAATTCTATCCGAACAACTGGCGTAAGCACTAGTTTTTAGGCACTCTAGTTCTTTAACTGTGTTAGACCAGAATCATTAGCATGCAATTGATTCTGGTCTAACATCATCATGGCAACCTGTATAATAATGTGTACCTGTATAACCTGTATAATACAGAGACTTGAGATGAGACAAGAGTCCCAGTTGGCAACAAAAACTCATTAGGAAACCTGTCACTACTCTTGAAACCTTATCCCAGTATTGAATCCATATTGAAATTATTTCGTTTCATTTATCGTTTATTCAGTTTTCCATAATGTAAACTTTATAATCTGTGGGCGGGGCACATTGCGCGTAGAACCAATAGCCGTTGGGGCGGGAAGGTTCTTGAGTGGCGGCCACCTACCGGAAGGCGTAGAGTGGGTAGGCCCCCCACAAGGTGGACTGATGACCTGGTGAAGGTCGCAGGAGTCCGCTGGATGCGGGTGGCGCAGGACCGGTCATTGTGGCAATATTTGGGGGAGGCCTATGTTCAGCAGTGGACGTCTTTCGGCTGATATGATGATGAATCTGTATCTCTAGGTTCAAATTAGATTGGACTTTAGGCGTCTTGAAATAAATCATGAGTAGGTAATTTATTATTTTTATGGGAATACTGCTACTTTTATGGGGTTTGAAAAAAGGGTTAAAAATATGTTCGATTCGAGCCAATCACTTCTACTACTATTCGGGGCGAATTGCCTGACAGAAATTTTAAGCTGTTGTATACAATAGTTGCAAGTTTATTCTAAAAGCGAAATAAGTCTCATAAAAATATTTATAAAACATTTTGTGTTGTTGCTCAAAAATATCATTATTATACATATTAATATGTTTGAATCTTTGCGATATCCATCCCTATTTATACATATTGAAAACAAATAATTTCTTTCAAGTCAATCACTTAACTTCTTGATATTTTGTATACAAATATATTGGTCGCCGCCTAGACACTGCACCGACGACCCTCGAGCCAATCACTCGGGTTGATTGGATGAAATCACACACGTCGGGTGATGCATTCAACCTAGGCAAATATGATATGGTACAGTTCTTGAGATAGGTAGAACACAGCGAAGAGAACTCTGAATTACTTTAACCCTATGTCCTCTGTCATTGGCGCGTGACCATAGAGTCGTGTAGGGTACGTACGTAGTGGGTAAGAGTACGCATATCACATAATATTTGTTGGATTGCGTACACTTGCCCACTGACACCTAGGGGTCGGAACTATGGGTGCAAAACTTTAACAAAACTTCTCAATTGGACTTGACATAGCACATACATCCATAAAATATACATATTACCTACTGTATCTACACACCCACACATTGTAAGTTGAAGATTCCGAGATAGGGACTAAAATTGGATACAGATTTTTCAATAATATTCGTTTTTTTCTTGGCTAAAGTGTTCCCATAAGTCAATTTAAATTTTTAGTTAAAGTTTTGCACCCATAGTTCCGACCCCTACACTGACATGACTGTACCATTAGTAGTAAGACTAAGATCTGAAATCGAATTGGAGATCAAAAATGTAAACAAATGGGATACCACCACAAAAAAATAATCGCGAGAGGTGGGTAATCTAAAATCATTGATATACTTTTAAAAAATGCGCATTTACAGTCACTGACGGTACGTATAGTTTTTAAATATTTTACTAATTTTTAATATCATACATAATTTTTTTAATGATATATTTCTCTAGTTTTAATAAAATGTAGGGTGTTTAATTTATACTACTGGCAATGATAAGAAGTTTTAAACATTTGGTTCGCAGTTATAACAATGTACTGAAAAAAAATCAAAACAAGATGATGCTCCAAATGACTCTTTTATGAATTCATAAAAACTCCTAAAATTTAGCATTACAAAGTACATGAATGCAAATTTTAGTATTTTTACCTACAAATCAATCATTTTAATTTTTTTATAGAAATGGATTCGATTGTAACTATAGATGAAGACTGGAATTCGTTCCCTGACTATCCTAAAGATTAAAGTAACACGACATTGGTTTTCAAACATTGATTATGTTGACTATTTACATCATTCTAGCAAATTTTCTAGGTATTCTTTTTGTAATCAGGAACCGTAGACACTCAGCCGTATGTTTTTTATAGTCATGCCCAAAAATATGTTAATGATTGTGATACTTGTGTATCGAACATACTTTGACTTTCGCGTATCTACACCTAAACATCAAGCATTGTCATAGGTTTAGCACCTGTAAGGATAGTTTGTAAGTGTGCAAATAAATAAAATAAAATAAATAACCCATCTCAAAATGCGACGTTAATTTGTAAAGGTGTTAAAATATAAGAAGTTTTATACCCCTGGATTGTCACTTTAACATTGACTTTATAATGTCATGTCATTGTCATAGATTGTTTACATTTTTGATCTCGAATTCCATTTCAGAGCTTAGGAAGGTTTGTGTTATCGTTTACTCGATACACGTAAAATAGTCGAACTCGCTCGCTCCAATACATCAGTGCGAGCGTGATAGACTGCTTTAGGTATCGACTATAGGGCTTGCAAATATTCGAAAGTTACAGGTATTCGAATATATGGATGTTTATTCTGAGATTATTGAATACTAGCGACCCGCCGCGGCTTCGCACGGGTACTATACCTACATAAAAACCGTCCTCTTGAATTACTTTACCTATTAAAAAAAATCTCATCAAAATCCGTTGCGTAGTTTTAAAGATTTAAGCGTACAAAGGGACATAGGGACAGAAAAAGTTACTTTATTTTAATACTATGTAGTGATAATTATACTCGAATAGTTTTAAGACTAAAATAAAAACGTTTTCTTCAGATAGTTTTTCATGAAATGTAAAGCGTTTTAAGAGTACGAAACGTTATAATAGCGACTTTGGGAAAAAAATCTGGACTTTAATATCGTCCGCCCGACGTCGCGAGCTCGTTACTGTGGATAACTTTATTGATTGAAACTCTCGATTACTCTATCCAGACGTTGAAGGTCATATTATCGAGTCTGACGAGACAATTTGGTTACAAAACGTACAATTTAGTTAATTATATGATTTATATGTTTTCGTTCTAATTGTGATGTTCGTTTTCTCATGAGGTTAATGTTTTGGGGAATTTACACTGTTTACTTCAAGAATAGTGTTTAAGGCCAAGCCACATTGGATGTGTGTGCTGCTGGACGTAGGCATCTCATATTAACTATGCGCGTAGACGCATTAAGAGGTAATCGCCACTCTGAGCAACCGGATTGGCGACCGCAGTAATTTGTCCACTATGATGATGCTGCTGCCCGTCATCAATCGTCTATCAATATCAAAGCTTCAATCCCTTTGTCGCCTCTTACGATACCCGCAGTAAGATTTGGGGTGGTGACACATGTATTGTACCTGCCACACGGTTTCAGAATAACACCATAACTGTATAAAATTAATATAAATACCTAAAATAGAATCCTACGTTTCCTCCACATTTTCCTTATAATAACCTCAACTGTACTGTAAACCGCAGCTTTAAACTGAATGTATAGACATTAAGGTTGAAACTCCCTCGTCAGTCACAACATTCCACCCGGGGATGCGGTATGTTTCATTTCCTTCCTTTTAAGTTCAAACGACTCGTGTGATAAACATAGTGACTTCATTCAGCTGGATTTCTTGCAACTGGAGTTTACCACCCTCTGGGGCAGTGTTGCCAGTCACGATTTCAAAATACCAAGCAATATACCTATTGAAATTGTACGATATGCAATAAAATTATAGAACAAAAAGTTTCGTTATTGGAGATGTAATCATCGAATTTTTAACTTTATGTATCCGATTATACAATACCGCTGAACTGTCTGTCGCAATTTGTCGTTGTTTGTAAGAAGTAATCGTAAGAGCAGCGTCGTTATATTGAACACACTACCGCTATCGCTAACCCGTTTACGATTATGGACCTCCTAATGCGTGCAAACCTATGGGTTATAGGAGAGGCCTGTGTCTTGCAGTGGACTGAAATAGGCTGCTTATCTGTGTAACTCATAAATCGTCTTCGAGATGAGGCTACACATCTACGCTAGCTTACTAATATGTCAGGGTAAAATCCAAAGGGCATTGAATTGTTAACGGCATGTGGTCGGTTAATTATAATTACAAATTCCACAAGTTCCATCCGATACTAATTGCATCATCAATATAAATAATTGTATTAACGTGTCACCGCAAAAATTTGGTCAGGTTGATTTTCATAAACTTTATGTTCCAATAATAATGTAATCTCATCACTCATCAGTAATCACTTTACCTCTCTCACCACATGTACATTCAAGGGCAAAAATATGTATCCAAAGAATCCTCTTATAAGGCGATGAGATGTTATGATGTTCTTATTGACACAGAATTAAAGTGCTATTAAATTAATTTTATATTACCTTATTTTGCCTTTGACTGTACCCTTAAACACTAATATTGTGCTATTAACATAATTCTGAGGTTAGTTTTACCTTTATAACGTCAACTCGTTTACCTTTTTTTACTTTAAATAAAAAGGATCAAAGTCCCGTAATCTTTTTTCACATCTCGTTTGTAAAGTCCTTCAATATGAAACGCAATAAAAACAGAAAACACACACAGTTAAGCGCCGAATTGAATAAGCCCAAAGCTCTGATTACGACACAGGTTAACTAGCAATTGAAACACCTTACGTGGACGGGATAAGGTTTAATTCTTTCGATGTCTTCATTTGGACGATGACCTGTCGTGTTCCAAACCATTTAATAATTCAGATCAGTTGATTGCTCGGGAAAGCCAGCTTAATCGGAACCGGTACGGAAATCGGATAATAAAATAAAAATAAATATCTTTGGCCATTCTTACACAAATCGACTTAGTTTTGCCGTCACGGTCACTACTGACTGAGCTAGGGAGGCCGACAAAAGCGGTAAGCTGGTTAGGAGTGCGTTCTACCAAGCGATGTGAACTAATCGACGCAAAAACACCGGTCGACCGGATCGCAAATGTCTTGTCCATTTGGGGCATAAAGGGATATCACAGGGGACTGCAGTGATGATAAATGCTATTGGTTATGGGTACGTCCGCTCGGGCAGGCGGCTTGGATAGCGTGAACTAGAGCTTGAACTAGCGTCTAACTAAAGCATAGATCAAGGGTCTACGGAAAGAACATGTCTAGTCAATTCAAATTACAGAAGGAAAAACCACCTTACTTTAAACAGAACAAGGTGTGAATTTGTCCTGGTTTTTTTAAGTACTGGACATGTTTTTTTCGTTGACCCTTCAGATGAGCATTTCTCAAAAACTTTGTACATTTGGATCACGTCTTAGATAATTATCTTATTGGTGGGGCCCTTACGGATACACGTGTACTTGTGTAAATGTCTTAGATATTGGTAAAAATTGGTAGGCTATAGTAGAATCAATAATGCTGAGCAAGATCCTCCACATTTCCCAAAATGTTTGTATCAAACATTCCTTTTTTGTTACCAAAAATGTATATATCATCAGTATCGAAGACGTGAGACGTGACCAAATGTACAAATTTTTTTGAGTAATGCCAGAGATTATTTTAGTTTAAGTAGATATATCAGCACCATACATTAAAATGCATCCACCTGAAATCTTGTCACTACTAGACGGCGCCATGGTTGATCTTTGTTGTTCGTGAGCATTGTACAGATGGCTCTGAAACAGTATATACGCTACCTTTGTTGTTCGTCCATTGGGCACAGATGGCTCTTAAACGGTATACACTACCTTGCCACGAACGAAACGCATGATCACTTGCAACACATAAGCATATTTCGACTTACCACAGTATAGGGAGGTTGGTATTGTGGTTCATGCGTTCGGCTGTGAAGCAGTGGCACCAGGTTCAAATCCTAACTATTCGCGCTGAAAATGTTCTTTTGTTTCTTTTTTTTCAAACTTTGTTTTTTTATTTTTTGTTGCGCATAATCTTTGATTTTGTAAAAACAGCGTTTTACAAAGTGCAAACGGGCGGGTTTTTATTTTGTTGTCGTTTTTTAAAATTTTCCATATATGGACTTTTTTAATTTTTTTCTACTCAGAATCACGAGCTCTTTCGTTTCGTTTTATAGTTATACAAATTGATCATAGATCCGATAGATACATACATACATACAGGGTGTTACATATATAATTATACAGGGTGAAAATTAGGGCTACCGGTATCCGTGTTACCCGCAGACACGTGTACACGAATCCTTAGCACCGGCGGTACTAAGAACCCGAACGACACGAAACGCCAAGAAACGTTTCCAACTTAGAAACGTTTCCAAGCGCGGGTCCGCGGATCCACTTAGAAACTTTTCCAAGCTTGAGTCTTGCGGATCCATTACAATTGAATATTCGAAAAACCTATGTTTTTATTAGTAAAAAGTCTGAAACAAAAAAATACCTACCGAAAAATTCGCAGTTTTTTACGAATTACGCAGCTAGAAATTTTCTTTGTTGCAGGTTAAATGCGGTTCAATACTTTGTTCAAATATAAAATCGTACCTATATTTTAGATTGCCACTGCCACTACACATTGAGGGCGGATCAGACACAGGTACTCGGGTATCCGTGTCTTAATTACACGGTTCCTAATTAAACGTTTCCAACGGGTAAGAAACCCGTTTCCCGGTTAGGGTTTGCAATATTCGTCCAATTTTAGTATTCGAATAATACGAATACTTCGTTTTCGAGTATTCGAATATTCGAATTTTTCGAAGAAAACGAAGATTATGGAAAAAATTGTTAATTAATGTTTTAAAGGGATGTAATTGTAAAATATATGACGTAAAATGAAAGCGTTATAACCTCTCGATAGAACAGACAGACTTTTATGGTACAGTCAAGTGCAAAAATAAGTATCGAAAGAATCCGCTCATAAATATGTTACGACGTTCTTATTACACAGAGTCGAGTGCACTGGGACATATTTTTGAACATTTTTGTGTACACCTTATTTTGTCTTTGACTGTACCTAAGAGGCAAGTATGGTCTGTAGCTTTTTAGCTGGCCTAGATTTAGTGTAAAGAGTTTAAAATTGTATCTCATATTTTTATCGCTTGATCACACATTGATACACTCAATCATTAGCTATTTACATTTTTGATTGACATGTAGGTACCTATGTATAAAAACTACGTGCCAAAAATAATTGGTTTAAAAAAATACTAAAATTTTGTATATAATTCGTAATGATGAATCATTACCAAAACAAGAGGATTTTCAGTCTAAAATTTTATTCAAATTAAATTCAAAATTAAGTTGAATAAGATTGTTATAGCGTAAAAGTAAAAAAAAATACTTAATTTATCACAATTTCACTCATTAAAAAGCTGCTTAATTGTCTCGGGGAGTAAGTTAAACCTTTTTCAAGGGGTAAGGGAACAAAAACTGTCCCGTTTAATAATGAGTTTATTTGGTTTTATTTGAATGCTGATATATTATCATTATTACTGTATCAAGCCAGAAAGATATAAGCGTAAGCGAGCTAATAGGGTAGTTTTGTGTAGGTCACAGGTTTCAGTATTCACAGGTAATTACGATACTAATAACGAAGCAAGATTCCAGGGTTTTTATTATTATACCAATTTAAAAATACCTATGGCAAGGTATACGATAAATCAAAAGATCGTATAATTTTTAGAATTTCCAATTGCTCCCACTTATTTACATTTTGTGTTATGGCTTTATATTGATATTTATGACACTGCACTTTATTAATCTAAACTGTTGGTTCCTGGTGTTTATTGGTAAACTTTTTAGGGCATTTCGCAGCTTTAATAATAAACCGTCATAACTCAAAATTGTCAAAAATTGAGTTAATGTACTAAAACTCAATATTTTCGATAGCTTTACCCGGTCTCTTTCTCAGACCCGTCAAAATAGCGTTAATGAGAGAGATGGCATGAGTTGCTACGTTCAAATCACGCGATTCAAGTTGTGCTAAAGAGGCTAACTTCAATTATGATCCGATACATGAATAGGAAGGATGCTCATGATGAGAGACATTTCGATATATCGCCTTACTGTATAAAAAAATAGTAAAAGTTATTTAAGAGTTTGTATTTAAAAAAACCGGCCAAGTGCGAGTCGGACTCGCGCGCGAAGGGTTCCGTACCATTATCAATTTATTATTTAAAAAATACAGTTAAATCAACCTACCTCAAAAACTATAGGAGATAATTTAATCAAACTAAAAATCGTTGATAGAGTTTATTAATGTGCATAACATATATTTTTTTTAGAATTTTACATCGCGTAGTTTAAAAAATAGAGGGGGGGGGACACATTTTCAGACTTTGAGAGCTGATATCTCGAATACGATTTGCTTAAATAAAAATGAGATTTATGAACCTTCATATCATTTTCAAAGACCTTTCTATTAATACCCCACACGGTTATATACAACTAAAAAATTTTTTCTATCCCTCAGTTACATGTATGGAGGGCCCCCACCCCAATGGTTTTTTTTACAATTTAGTATCATAATCCTGTAGCGGTTCATACAATACATATCCTTACCAAATTTCGTTACTGTAGCATTTATAGTTTCCGAGTAAATCGGCTGTGACAGACGGACAGACGGACAGACGGACAGACGGACATGACGAATCTATAAGGGTTCCGTTTTTGCCATTTTGGCTACGGAACCCTAAAAAGGTAATATCGAAGTTAACGCGTTTTATGACAAAACATTTAGTGGAACTAAATGATTCATTTCAGATTATTTCGTTTTAACAGTAACAAACGTCGATTTTTTTTGATTTATGCCATTATATTAATCATATTTAAAAAAATATTTTATCATAAAACGGCATATTTCGGCAAGGGTTTTTTCTAACCACAATTTATTATATTTATCACACTGATTTCGTTTTAGTTTGAACGTAATATCCAAGTAGACACTATGAACAACGCAATTAATATAATATTTTAACACATTAACACAATGTTGTAACAAATACAATAAATTTACCAATTTCTCAAACTTTAAACTCGATTTCCCAAAATTCACGTTTTTTGAGTATTTGTCCGATCTTTGCTTGGAGCGTTTGGACATCTTTGGAAAACAAAATTGATATATATTTCCCCTTCTAAGTAAAACCACTAAGTTATTAATATTTAAATTCATCATCATCATCATCAGCCTATCATACTCCACGGCTGGACGTAGGCCTCTCCTATTAACTATGCGTATGGACGCATTAGGAGGTAAATGCCCATAATCGCCACGCTGGGCAAGCGAATTGGCGATCGCACTAATGTGTCCACTATGATGACGCTGCTGCCCATCATCAAACTTTTATCAAATAATGGTCAGTGACACTTCAATCCTTTAGTGGACTCTTACGACACCCGCAGGAGGAGATGGGGTGGTGACAAATGTATTCTTACTGCCGTCACCACACGGCCTATATTTAAATTAACTTAATTGAATTAAACGTTGTTTAATAATTAAAATATATTTTTACATAGATGTTAATGTTAATTTTGGAATAATGTTATAATTTTTCGCAAAAATAAATTATTTTTACACAAACTTTCACTATTCGAAATATTCGTTTTATTCGAATAATACCTGCTGTCATATTCGAATATTATTTTAACGAATAATTCGAATAAACGAATATTCGAATATTCGAATTGCAAACCCTATTCCCGGTAGCAAAGAAACGGGTACACGGAAACGGGTACACGAAACCCGGACACGACCGAGAGCCCTAGTGAAAATGAGTATACAGACGAACTTGAAGCGTGAAGAGTGTACCTAGGTACCTAGTGCGCATCAGTATTGCGATACAGCGAGGAAATGCCGCCAGCATCCTCGGTACAATGCTACAAGGGCCAATCTTAGATATAGGTTAGGTTAAGTCAGTAAATTAAGTTTTGGTAGTTTGTCAGCCTCTGTAGCCTAGTTGGTAGTGACCCTGCCTACGAAGCTGGAGGTTCCGGGTTCGAATCCCGGCGAGGGCATTCTTTGTGTATTTATTTATCACAAATGTTTGTTCCTTGGTCATGGCTGTCTATGTATTTAAGTATCTATATGTATCTGTCTATTATATATATCGTCGCCTGGTACCCACATCACAAGCCTTAATTGAGCTTACCGTGGGACTAGGTTGATTTGTGTAAGATGTCCCAAGATATTTATTTATTTATTTAAGTAGATTAGTTAGATTTAATCTATGTACACAAATTGTAGTTTTGAAAATAAATATATTTAAAAAAAAGTTATTCCTGACAGAGTTGGGTTATACTCGTTTCTGACTAATTCGCATACGTTGAATACAATTTTCGGGTCCATTATGAGATCCAAGATGGCAGCAACTTATTTTTGCAATTTTCATCATTATACTCGTTTCTGACTAATTCGCATAGGTACGTGGAATACGATTTTCGGGTCCATTCTGAGATCCAAGACGGCAGGTACTTTTTTTTGCAATTTTCATCATTATACTCGTTTCTGACTAATTCGCATAGGTACGTTGAATACAATTTTCGGGTCCATTATGAGATCCAAGATGGCGGGAACTTTTTTTTTGCAATTGTCATCATTATTCTCGTTTCCGAATAATTCGCATACGTGGAATACGATTTCCGGGTCCATTCTAAAATCCAAGATGGCGGGAACTTTTTTTTTGCAATTGTCATCATTATACTCGTTTCCGATTAATTCGCATACGTGGAATACGATTTCAGAGTCCATTCTAAAATCCAAGATAGCGAAACCTTTTTTTTTGCAATTTTCATCATTATACTCGTTTCTGGCTAATTCGCATACGTGGAATATCTTTTTTGGTTCCATTCTAAGATCCAAGATGGCGGGACCTTTTTTTTTGCAATTTTCATCATTATACTCGTTTCCGACTAATTCTCATAAGTGGAATACGATTTCCGAGTCCATTATGAGATCCAAGATGGCAGCAACTTATTTTTGCAATTTTCATCATTATACTCGTTTCTGACTAATTCGCATACGTGGAATATGATTTCTTGGTCCATTCTAAAATCCAAGATGGCGGGAACTTTTTTTAAAATTTTCATCTTTATACTCGTTTCTGGCTAATTCGCATGCGTGGAATACGATTTTCGGGTCCATTCTAAGATTCAAGATGGCGGGAACTTTTTATTTTGCAATTTTCATCATTATACTCGTTTCCGACTAATTCGCATACGTGAAATACGATTTTCGGGTCCATTCTGAGATCCAAGATGGCAGGTACTGTTTTTTGCAATTTTCATCATTATACTCGTTTCTGACTAATTCGCATACGTTGAATACAATTTTCGGGTCCATTATGAGATCCAAGATGGCGGCAACTTATTTTTGCAATTTTCATCATTATACTCGTTTCTGACTAATTCGCATACGTGGAATACGATTTCCTGGTCCATTCTAAAATCCAAGATGGCGGGAACTTTTTTTAAATTTTCATTTTTATACTCGTTTCTGACTAATTCGCATGCGCGGAATACGATTTTCGGGTCCATTCTAAGATTCAAGATGGCGGGAACTTTTTATTTTGCAATTTTCATCATTATACTCGTTTCCGACTAATTCGCATACGTGGAATACGATTTCCGGGTCCATTCTAAAATCCAAGATGGCGGGACCTTTTTTTTGCAATTTTCATCATTATACTCGTTTCTGACTAATTCGCATACGTGGAATATCTTTTTTGGTTCCATTCTAAGATCCAAGATGGCGGAACCTTTTTTTTGCAATTTTCATCATTATACTCGTTTCCGACTAATTCTCATAAGTGGAATACGATTTCCAAGTCCATTCTCAAATCCAAGATGGCGGGAACTTTTTTTTGCAATTTTCATCATTATACGCGTTTCTTACTAATTTGCATACGTGGAATATCATTTTTGGGTCCATTCTAAGATCCAAGATGGCGGAAACTTTTTTTTTGCAATTTTCATTATTGGATTTTACAATGGACTCGGAAATCGTATTTACGTATGCGAATTAGTCGAAAACGAGTATAATGATGAAAATTGCAAAAAAAAAGTTCCCGCCATCTTGGATTTTACAATGGACTCGGAAATCGTATTTTACGTATGCGAATTAGTCGGCAATGATGAAAATTGCAAAAAAAAAGTTCCCGCCATCTTGGATTTTACAATGGACTCGGAAATCGTATTTTACGTATGCGAATTAGTCGGAAACGAGTATAATGATGAAAATTGCAAAAAAAAAGTTCCCGCCATCTTGGATTTTACAATGGACTCGGAAATCGTATTTTACGTATGCGAATTAGTCGAAAACGAGTATAATGATGAAAATTGCAAAAAAAAAAGTTCCCGCCATCTTGGATTTTAGAATGGACCTGGAAATCGTATTCCACGTATGTGAATTAGTAGGAAACGAGTATGATGATGAAAATTGCAAAAAAAGTTCCCGCCATCTTGGATTTTAGAATGGACCCGGAAATCGTATTCCACGTATGCGAATTAGTCGGAAACGAGTATAATGATGAAAATTGCAAAAAAAGTTCCCGCCATCTTGGATCTTAGAATGGACACAAATGGCAAATTCAAAAAATGTAGACACAATAAGAGAAAATTACTATTAGCCCTTTTTTTCTTACAGAGTTTGTTGGATGTTGGACAGAGTAGAGCTATTTATTGCCAATGATATAGAGTGCCATTAGTAAGAGTTTAATTATTATTTCGCTATGTGAGTTTGGTATTGAAGCGTAGAATAGAAACAGAATGCAATGCTCAGATTACCTTCAATTTTCTATGCCTCTCGTTTCGTTTGTTGCCAGCTCGTCAGATTACGGTAAAGCAAAGAGAATGCTGACAACTGCAACGCCGCGCTGCAATGTATTTGTTATATAATTCGGATATACCCTAATCAGCTATTTATTGTTATCAGTTGTTATGTTACGGGTTCAAATCCTAGCATATGACTTGTAATGTATGTATTTTTTTGTTATTATTAGTGATGTAGGTACTTTTTACTTTTTTTTTGTATATATTTATTAGTTTTTCGGTTTTTTAGACCTCCTTAAACATTTAAAATCAATATATGCAAGATTTTGTTTAGCGACATCTATAGATTATTTCTGTCAAGACTCGAGCAGTGTACTGTTTGACGCGTATCGAGAAAAACGCATAAAAATATGTACGTGCAATAATAGATGGCGCTGAAATCAATTTATTCCAAAAATAGTTAATTTTTTTATTTACTAATTTACTCTTCTAGAAAGGGTGGTTTTGACAATTTTCGATGTATGATGCTAAATTAATTAAAACTGTGCACTAACAGGTAGTAAATATCTGGATTTCAAATAAAACTAAATCTATTACTAGTCAATCGTGCTCCTAGTGACATCTATTGTAACATATTCCGAACTATTTGAGCCTTCTATGAAACAGACCCTCTATATTTGGGTACTTTGTGGTAATGCTCAGGTTCTCAAAGTGCTCCCTACTGCCGCTGAAGGATAGGACAGCAAGGCGCAAAGAAGATAACAGGGGGCGCTAGTGTCAAGGAGGCTGTAACCATTGCAACAAAAATACTGTATAATTATACGAAATATAACGAATCTCAAGAACATGAATGTACAATTATGTTGAATTTCTTAATATACTAAGGTTGTATCTTTTTATTTCATCAACAAACATTTTACAATCCAACTACTTACTATTATTTAATTTACACGTAGAAGTTCCGACCAGCGTTTAAAGGCATAGTGTGCGGTATCAGCCCAAAAAGACTGATCTGGGCTAGGGCTAGTTACAATTTACAGATTTTGGCGTATTTTGGTAAAAAGAGAGAAATAACCGTGCTTTAGGAGGCGGTCATACAAAAAGTGGGAACCTATCGGCTAGAGAGACGTCTGCATTCCGGGTACCTCGCAACTAAAGATCAACACATTTACTCGTATACTTGGATGCACATGAAACGATTAGCTTAGCGATCAATGCGACCGTTCGAGTTTCTACATTGTTTATTTTACTATTGATTCGCTA